>JBBYHQ010262012.1:0-22506 GCA_038382645.1 Spergularia azorica
CTTTCTCCCTAATAACTTCATTTCTCAACCGATCACGTCTTGTATGTCCACACATCCACTGTAGCATGCGCATCTCCGTCACACTCATCTCCGTCACCGTAGCATGGCAATTCAGTATGATGTAGATAAAAATACAGAGAGGCAGAGAGCCTCAAACGGTTAACACCTTTTCAAAAAAAGGGAATCCCTCGTAGGACCCAAACAACAATCGCCAATTGATACCTATATGTCACAGTAAACCTAGAAAAAGCAGCCTACTGTTTAACCTTCAACAACAGTTTACTATCACAACTGGGTCACCTTAGGCACACCAAATCTTCGGGCCAGTAGATGAGCTCAAGACACATTTAGCATACAATAAGGCAATTCAAATAAATGGCTAACCAACAGCATTACAGTCACAGATACCACATCTATAGTAAATTGCAATACCTAAGTCAGCGACAACTGATAAGCGAGATAGCCAAGAAAGCTTCAACGTCACTTCACACAGTTCGTTTACTTATTTCAGAAAACGGGATGAAGCAAGCATAAGAAGTGAAAATGAAAGGCATACCTCGTATGGATTAGATAACCCTTGCAGACAAACCAGATATGACAGTATTCAGGCGCATGTCGGCGCACATAATTGGCCTTTGTTGATTTGGGTTCCACCATCTTCCTTCAGTAAGAATAAGAACAGAAACAATGACAAACATTTAGTTCACTAGCCCCATTTTCTCATCCGTTATATGACTCTGCTCAACAGTACATGCCTAGCAAGTAAAAGTTTGTCAAAGCGATATACTTAGGCTTTTAATATTACAATCACCAAAAGGCTAAAACTGTAAAAACCAAAATGCAAGCAAAATCCTTGATGCCAACCTGGAATATGAACGATCTGCAGCTGCACCCATGACAAGTTTTCTTATCCTTTGCTTAGCTATGAGTTCAACTATTCCCTCCTCTATATTGGAATCCACTTCTATATGTATTTTCTCAGCACATGCCTGCCAAAATTGTTACATAAGCTCTCTCGTGAAATTGGTCAAAATGAAAGGGAAGAACGATGCTACATGGCCATGCCTCGCTAAAGTGAACAGGAGAAAGAAGTATACCCCAACTTGGGCACAAATCTTGAGATAGGTATCGAGAATACTGAGCATCTCTCGTTGTTCCTTATCCCTAAATGCCTTCAACTGCTGCTCTCCCACTTTATTAGCTGGAAATTTCCCGCCCACTGCAATCAGACAACAATAGAGCACCACTGAATTTTACAGTACAAAGTACAATGAGCAAAATCAGGAGGATTAAGTAAACAAAAGGGAAACGATAAAGCATGCAACTGGAACCATTGCAAAAGAACAGACAGAATCACTACAAAGACGAACAAAACGTTCTAGCTATCATTTCATTATTCGCAAAAAGATTACAGACAATAATGTGGAAGCTCATGAGTCATGACGTCATTAAGTTGCAATTAGTAACACCTAGATCAACACTGATAGCACCCCCCGAACCCCAATTCCTTCCGTCTTCATGGTCAATTGTAAAAAAAAACACATTTTCTCGATTTCTACGACTAAGACGATAAGAGAATGATATCCCACTACAGATTGTATCATATCACGAAACCACCAAACCCCAGAAATGAAACCAGAACAAGAAATTCTTCATTCCAACAGCAGCTAGCAAAATCTAGCAAAGTCACCTAAGTCCCAAACATTCCTTTTTCGACAAGGACTGCATTAGTTGACTATCAATAAGATTCACAATATCTGGGACGCGACACCAAAATCCCAGAAATAAATACTTGTAAAAATGCAGTTACACAGTCACACACTAATACATCATTTGGCTATCACTAAAACCCAATGAACAAGATCTAGGCACCCTAATCGAAAATTCCGAAAAATGTAACAATCTCCACATTATATAACACAAACACTAAACAACAACATATTACAATTTACAAAGCACAGTATTAAGCAGGAAATCGAACAAACAATAAAAAAAAAGTAGCAAATTACTTGGCATAGGAATCATTTTGGCAGGAACATGAACATAAAGAATGCAGATTTTCTTCCCCTTTGAGTTATGCAAAGCCCATATAAGTGTTGATTTACTCTCCTTGAACTCTTTCCCCACTGCCACAAATATCTTGTCCTCAACAATTTCTCCACTTGATCCCATTTCACAAGTTGCATCAATTTCTGGGTATCTCACCCTTCCTCCAATTTCAGCATTAGCATCCACCATAACCCTTCTAAAGTCGATTTCGACCACGAATTAATTTGGGGTCGTCTAACATGAACCACAATATCGAATCAGTAACAACAATTCAGTAAATTTTCCAAACTACCCAAAATTACCCCTCCCTTCAAAAAAAAAAAAAGTAAAACTTCAACTTCACACTTTACAATAAACAATTACTCCGTACAATGATGGGTTGGGAAACTTAAATAGAGCATACTCCATGATTTACTCAGTTGTACTAGAATTTGACAACAGTTGGCGTATTCTACACAATATGGTGAAGTACAAGCATGGGTAAAAACAAGATAAAGTTAATTTCTTTGGAAATTCAACCACCCACAAAATAAAAAAAAGATGGGTTTTTATCAGAAGAAAAAGCCAATGATAAAAAGATAAATTCACCCTTTTTTGCACATAAACAACAAATTGCAAGGCGACGAAGAAAATTTCATACTACAATGTTTTAATTATTAATGATGATCTAATCATTAAAATTAAGTTCAGCTGAAGAATTTGGAGAGAATAAAATAAATGATAATTATAATAAAGATACTAACTTGGAATAGTTTGATGATGATGATGATGTTTGACTGATAGTTGATGAAGTCTACGCAGACATTGCTGTTGTTTTAATCACGTCAACTACAAGTTTCTGATTAATTTTTTTTTTTTTTTTTGATAGTTTACTCAACTAAGAATTCTAAAAGAGAACCTTCTTAAGGAATATTTTAGCTCACTCACTAATTATCATTTGGCTTCTTTCTTTTATTCTAGTTCGTAAAGATAATTGTTTTTAACAGGTTTTTGATTTGGTTGACGAGTCTACGAAAGCCTTCTTAATAAATATTTTAGATGACTCGTAATTATCATTTCGTTAAATTTTCTTTTGTAGGTCAGTAAAGTAATTGTTTTACTAGGTTTTTTATTAAATTGGTGAGAAAGTAAATTAAAAAGTATGCCTAATGCACGGTTTTCGACATGGATGTAGTCCTGGGTTCACTAGCTGTAGCCTGTAGGAATGGCGTGATCTAATATTAAGCAGCGACATTTTCAAATGTTGTTCGAAATGAATATGATACACGTATTACTTTCACGTACACAAGTATCATAAGTCATAACCACCTTCAAATAAGTGATTTTGTGCAACTTATTAATCTATATCCATTGTCTTCAAGTTTACATACAAGTTCTCGAGTCAAGTTTGACAAGATTATGCAAATTATTACCAAAAATTTCAAACACAAGAATACTGTACAGAAAAAATCAAACGAAAAAGTCTACTATATCCTTAATCCATCGGTGTATTCTGAGTAGCACCAATCATCATTTTATCCCCTTTATCGTTGAGTAGTCGATTGGAAACGATCTCTCCGTTATATAGGACCAGACCAGAAGAGGTTGCGTAAGTCTGACCTCCATACGCTGCTTGGAGAGGGAGCCTTCCCATATGCATTGCAGGACTGCAGCACTGAAGTGATGACAATGATGATTATATTTACAAGATCATAAGTAATCATATCTGCAAATTTCGCGTATCAGCAGGAACACGTCTGTATGTCATCAGGATGTCTTTCATTTGTACATCAGCTAACTACGTTAGTATGAAAATCGGGCCCGGCCTATAATTGCCTGAATCTTTGCAACACCTTCAAATTTGACCTGGATTTATCGTCCAACTTCACCAACGTCAGATCAGAATTCTCAGCTCGATTTCTTAGTAAATCATTTTGTTCCAAAGCAACCTCAAGTTCTTCCAAGGCCATATCTAGCTGCTGCTTCACATTTTTGAGCTCTTCCTTGGCATTAGCCAGCTCTGCTTGAAGTTCTTTCCGTCTTCTCAACTCCCCGTAGTAGGATTTTTCCGCTGCATTTGCCTGTGAATTGTTTCATTGACGACTAGTTCAGTAAGAGCCCCATACTTTATAAAATAACCTTCACTCCATTGTTCAGAACCGAATTACCTTGTATATTGCATCAGTTGCTTCTTTCTGTGCCCGGTGTCGCCGATATGACTCTTGAAATACCTCCTGCCTCGCTATTACAACTTCTTCCAGGGCTTGATCTAGTTGATATTGAAGTGAATCCTGCGTACTTGTTTCCTGCTAAAGGTTGGATACCCCTTATCAGCAAGTTCAGAATAGAGAGTAATTGTTTTTTGATGACTCACTGCTACTTGTTGTCAACTGTAAACACCATTCTGCACTTACCATCAGATTTGGAGACAGCGAAACTTGGTGCTTTCCCACAGGTCTAGGAGGCAGTGACACCGACCTTAAAGGGGGGTCAAGATCTTCAACTCCTGGTAATGGACCAGACATGGATAATGGACCAGACATGGATAATGGACCAGACATCGATAATGAGCCAGACATTGATAATGAGCCAGACATTGTTAATGTGCCAGACATTGACTCGGTAGCTGTTTCAGGAGATTTTGAAATGTTGGATAAATGGGAAAGAGAAATACTAAATGTAGATGATTTGTCAAAATCATCAAAAGTTTCTTCAGAGATCACTTTGGTAAGGGGACCGGACCATGCACTGATAGCTTGATTCAATCTCGGTTTAACATCTGATCGTCTGTTGTTATATATAAAATTTAGAAGTGGCAGTTTGGTACCTTCCCTGCATGCAGATATTGCTGAAGTTAGCATAACTCAAATTCAGGAAGTAAACATGGCAACAGACTAAAAGAATTCAAATAACGACAATCAGTCTCATGACAGTTCTTTACAAGGTAAATCTCTCCCTTTCTGATCACCTATAGTGATACTCTGCTTGACAGCTCAAATAAACCAAAAACAGAAGTCCCTGAAAAAGTCGGTCAATTATACAGATACTTTTTTCTTTGGAAGGTCAATTATACTGATACTTAGTTCTGAAGTCAAGTAACACAAATCCCTGTATTCTATCAGGGAAAGAACAAATAAATCTGTTGGTGCAAAATTCGAACAAATAACTGATCAAAGAAATCCGGGTTTGCAGGGTGTCATACACAAAATTCCCTGTCAGCAGGCCGTACCAAGACCCTAATAAAGAGAAAAGGGGTGGGTGAGATGAATGTTGTACCTTGTACAGATTAGACGCCCCTTGCAGACAAACCAGATGTGACAGAAAACAGGTGCATGTCCTCGTACATAGTTGGCCTTCTTAGATTTGGGTTGCATCATCTTCCTGAAATTGAAATAATGATGAGAAACCGTCACAAAGACACAGATAGTAGGCATCAAGCCATCAATCATCGACCTTAATTAATAAAACCAGCAGAGCTTATGGATGTTTGAGACAGCTTAAGTATAGTAGGATCAATCACCAACTTTAATTAGTAAAAACCAGGAATATTGAAGGATCTAATATTCTTCTAACTCTAAGCAAGAAAATATTTAAAAACTAGGGGAAAAGGGAGTTCATTTTCTACAGTTTTCTTCCAGAAATAAAGCTACACACTCGTTGATAAAAGTAAACCAAGTACAACTAACCAGTAGATTAACATCAGTGATCAGACGAACCTTGAGTATCTATTGTCAGCTGCTGCTCCCATCACAAGTCTCTCAATCTTATTCTTCGATATGAGCTCGAGAAGTCCATTTTCTACTGATTTCATTTCAACATATAGTTTCTCCGCTTGAATCTATAAGTACCAATAGACAGGTAATGAACACGAGTAAGCAGTCATGTAAACATACACAAAGGTCGTGTAATATGTGAAATGAATGGAGGGTCAGCGAGAAATGTAATAGCCTACCCCAGCTTGTGTACAAATCTGAAGATATTTGTCTAGGATATTGCACATCTGTTGTCTTTCCCTCTCTTGATAAGCCTTTACTTCTCCCTCCGACAATGAGCTTACGTGGAATCTCCCACCCACTGTAAATGCGAAACAAGTTAGACAAACACCAGGAAATATTGATGCTACTCCAGTGGACGGAAATCAACCCAAAGAAATGACAAGAGGGCAATGCTAGACAAAGCAAATGTAGAAGAGTTAAATGCGGACGCATCTGGGGATATACTCCATGAGTCCATTATAAAGACATAGATTGATCAAGTTTTCACAAATACACACACACCACACTTGAATATATCGAATTGAACACTCGACAGTCATAGACACACACAACAACAGCTCCCTCCAATCCTCCATTCTACACCAATAACCTGTGATGCCCAGAATCACTTCAAAAATATAGGACACAGATATGCATTCAGATGTCAGACTTAAGCATTTGTCCAACAGTCATGTTTTTGGCGTAAAATATAGTCTAAATGTCTAATACAGGCAATTTAGGCAATTTGAACAATCCAAGCAATATACCATGTGACCATAACTTATCCTTGTTCAAAAAACCATAACATTAGATCACAAATACAAAATCGATGCAGAGAATGAAATGAAATACTCACATATAGAAATAGTTTGCGCTGGCCGGTGAACATGAATCAAGCATAACTTCTGTCCACCTGAGTTTTGGAGAGCCCATACTAATGTTGACTTGCAAGCTTTCAATTCTTTACTCACTGCAACATAAACCTTTTCATTAACCTCATTACTACTACCCTCTTCCCCTTCTCCCCCAAATTGTGCAATTCCAGATGATTGAACATCAACAGCCATACCAACACCCCTTCCTCCACAATTAATTGCAAAAAGATCCTAACTTTCTCCTTAACTTGTACAAGAATTTACCCAAAACTTCCCTTCAGAACCCAATTAACACCAAATCAAACCAACCCATTAACCCTAATACAATGAAGAATTCAATCAAACCCAGAAAAACAAAACTTCACAGAGAATTCTCAGGTGGGATAAAACTTGCTAATAATTTGGTGGGCATTTCAGCAAAACCACAAATTCAATTTAGGGAATTAAATAGTGCTAATAATATTGTTGTCAGGGTCAAGAATATATATATCAACATTATGGAATCATTAGATTGTATAGAAAATGATTTTGAGACATACATTATTTGAATCAAATGGGATTACATGTCATTTTGAATGTATTAAAAGATTATGAAACATGTTGAATGATTAAGAAAATTAACAAAGAAAATGTATAGAATTTGGGATTGAAAAGGATGTTATTTCTTACCAGATTATTTTGTATATCTTTGAACCTTTTGTTTGCTATGAATCGATCAACGTCTGCAAGAGTCCAACTATCTGCCCCTCATTTCTTCATTGGCTCTTAACTGTCATTTAGGCTCTCTGTAGTTTTTAAGTTTTATTACCCATGATTTTGTGGAAGAGGTCCATGGCTCCTGTCGTGATGGTTGAAATATTTTGGGTGACACGATATGATGGGTCGACACGAACACAACACGATACGATAGATTCGAGTTTAAATTTTCAATACGTCTAAGCATATGGTTAATGGAAATGCTTGAGGTGACAAAAGTTAGGCTTAAATGTGGTGAGCTGTTTGAGACAATTTCTCAATCCGAAATTTTACAAATTACCATCATTCTTAATCATTTATGCTTACCATGACATATATTATCTGATTCTCCAAAATCGTAAAAAGGACAATGTGGTGAGAAGCAATGTTGGTACGATGATTAACTGATTAAGTGACCAACTTGTCTAAGAGTTTCCCTCGGTTCAATCCCCTTATATCACTCCTCTTAAAGCACTAGTTGTTCGGGTGGATTACAAAACAAAAAGATAATATACCCGGGCAAAGCTAGGCGTGGCCAATGGGTCTATTCGGCCCAACCCACCTGACTCTACCTAACAACAAGCTCGTGTAGGTCAACGACAATAAACACGTGACCCTAACCTAACCAGTTAAATCCAGGGTAAGGTTAGAGCCAACCAAATAAAAACCCGACCACGTGATCAACCCGACCCTAACCTTGAGTCCTTCACCCACCCGTACTACATCGGCCACCCGCCCACCTATAATTGGAACCACAGCCCAAACCTTCGGATTAGCCCAAAGGCCCAAATCATGATCATTAGCTAATTAAATCGTCTGTTATTCCCGCCCATTAACTCATCTTCCCATATAAAAACCACTTTCTCCTCAATTTTTCTCTCTCCTCTCACTCATTTCTCCCAATTTCATACTCAAAATTCAAATAATTTTTTCTTAGAATTGCGATTAAAACTTGTATTATAAGCTTCGGATTAAATGAAGTTGAAGATTAACAAAGCTTGCGATCTCAATTCCATCTCCGTTCTTCCTCCTCACACCAGGTTTTTCCTCTCTCTCCTCCAACTTTTGTCGAATTCTAGCAATTTCGTACAATTTAATTTAATATTTTTTTTTTCTGATAAAATCGTTGTTTTTCCGTCGAAAAATGAAGGCGATCGAGTATGATTCCGGCGCAGCAACCACGGTCGCAACCGTCGCAGCAGTCGTTTTCGCAAGGAGTGTCGTCGCAGCAAAATGCGATGTTTTCGCAGTTGTCGCAGAATTCTTTCGACGAACATCTCCCTGAGAATCAAGTAGTACAAACTTCTCTTTGACGTTTTCGTTTCGAATTTGATTACTTTTGTACCTGATACAATCGTTTGTTTTGCTCAATTTTTGGTCGGTAACCTAATCGCCGGAAATTTAAAACTGTGAATTTGAATTTAACAATCGGAGTGAATTTAGAAGGACGTGAATGTTATTTTAGGTAAAATGTGTCAGTTGCTTGATTTAGTATGGTTTTGATTAGAAGAACTGCAAATTCTACTTTCTTTATCAGTTGAATTGGTGAATTTTGTTCTATCGGAGTATATGAAACTTCAAGATGAAGCTACGATTTGCTTGATTTTTGTAGTGATCTCTTCGTCGTAGAAGAGCGCGAATTTGACGCTCTCTGTGTTTAGTTCAAATGCGTGTTCTGGTCGGTTAGGAAGCTTGAATAATGGATGCGAATGCTGAAATTTGGGACGGACCTGTAAGATTTGAATTAAGATAGCTAAACCTAGAAAATGCTGGTCTGTTTTGTTGAAATCGGATCATGCCGATGAACTTTGTGAATTTTTGCTCCGGAGTGGTGATTTTTCTAGTATCGAAACACTGGAAAACTTGATGTGTGATGAATAATTCGCAATGAACGTGATAATGAAGCTAGCTATACAGATTTGAAATTGTTACTCTTACTTAACTTTTCTGTGAAGAGAACATAATTGTGCTATGATTTGAGAAGAACAATTTATTAATGTGTATTCTAGGCTTCTTTTGTCGATTTTTGACGGTTAGATTGTTAAAGAGGGACCTAACTGAACATGATTTCGTCATGCTTATTCTTCCTGCCAATGGCCTAAATTAGATTTGTCGATCTTTTTAGGGTGAGAACTGTACCTTAAATCGTGTTTAGCTGGATGTTCGAGTACTGTCATGAAATCCTGATAGTGTCATTGTGGAGCATAAAGTTTTAAATTGTAGTTTGGACATACTATAGTGATTTGTAATTGCTTCCTGTGTCATGATAACGTATCCTTTGGCATTGTATAAATTTTGGTGTCACTTTACAGAGATTTGCCTCACAAGAGAAAGATAATTCGGTGAAAAGAGTTTCTCGTCTTGCCCCAATCTCTTACCCCCGTGAAGAGAGCCAGTTGATTTCCAGGGCTTCTGCCAACTTACCTCGCAGATGGAGCTCCGCTCCTGGACCTGATCAGAAATGTATGTTTAGCCTTTCTGCTAGGAGTTAAAATGATTTTTGTCTTGTTTATTTTCTCAATGCCCTGCACAGGTGTCTAGTACAGTAGAAACGTGTAGCAGGTTGAAATTATTCTATGTATGTGTTGCAGGTATGGACTTGGTTCATCGATTGCACTGATATATGTGACGATTTATGTTGCATTCTCTCCTACAGGTCAGCTAAGTGATGAACTTGAACATAAAGTTGCCACTATGGAGACACTGCTTAGCAGGTTGGGCATGATCTTGGATTCTGTTCAGGCTGATATCATGCAAGTAAACAAAGGAACAAAAGAGCTATCACTTGCAGGTAAGGTTTATCACCTTAGTGGGATAGGCTGTTTACATTTGCGAGAAAATTATGAATTATGGACCTCTGACAGTGACTTCTGTATCACCTAAACTATTTAACAATTTTTAGGTCAAGAACTCTGTAACTATGTAAGACTTCCAACAAGATGATGTCTATTTTTGGATCTTTTGTGACTTCCTGTTATATTCTCTGATTCCTGAAATACAACTTTTCAGTGGAAGGTGTACGCCAGAAGTCGATTTCTCATGATGATTCCCTTCATCTGCTGGTACATTTTTACCTTGTCATCGAAGTACTTGCTTCCATGCAAAGCTTCATTTTAACGAGTTAGCCTAAAACTATATGACCAGAACCGGGGACAAGAAGAGATCAAGACTAGCCTGGATTCAGGTTTCAGGTCAATTAGCAATCAATTGAGCACTAATACATAGCAGGAGAAGTTGCAAGAGATTCTATCTGCAGTTATGACTTTGCCGGAGATGATTCAAGCTAATGGTCAAAAACTGACTGAAGAACTTTCAAAATGCTTTTCTGGAGATCTGCAGGCATGTTACCTTCCCATCTGCCTCTTGTATGATATTCTGTCATAGGGGTTTTGATATTGCGCTTCTGTAGTTCTTACAACTTCTATCTTTAGTAGTGTTGTGGAGAAGTTATTTTATAGAGTCCAATTCAAGTGACAAATGCCTTTGCTACCCTTGTGAACAGGCAATCATTTGCAACCTGAAGACCTTAAATCAGAGGCACCAGCCCCTTGCTCTTCTCGCTCCTAAGGTTATCTTTCATAGTATTCATATCTGCCGTATAAGTTTAGAGAATATTTTTGAGGAATCCCTTTTAACCAACAAATGTTGCAGGTTACTGGTGGGGATTCTTCGTTCCAGAAGCCACATTTCAAAAGGTATTCAACTACTTGTAGTTTCTTTCGACCCAAGGATATGACTTTAACATTTGCGTTGCTCTAGATAATTTATTGAAGTCATAACCCACACAAAGCATCGAGTATGGTTTGCTTTCTGTTGCCGGCTTTAAATGTTTGTATTATCCTCCGCTCACTATGTAAATTTGTCTCTGCAATTTCCATTAACTGCCTTATTCACCATACCTCATCACACAGATCTGCTAATATATCATTAATTTCTGAGCCTGTTGGTTGTTATAATGCAAGAATAAAACTGAGAAAGCTAGATGTTTAGCCTCACTTGTAAGCAGTAGATATGTGGATGGACATTTTTGCATCCATTTTCATAAAGAATTGTAACAAAAAAGTTGTAGTGAAGTTGGTGAGTGAGAACTGAGAATAATGTCTTTTTACACTGTACTTAACTGTAAATATGGTTACTGATTACTGCTAGAAACGAATATTTTGCCTTTGTAGAACAGCTCATCAGTGCATATGTATCATTTGGAGTGAAAGCCTTTTCATTTTGCTGAGTGAAAATGTTGAATCATTTGGAGTTTGTAGGTACTGTATTTTTACCGGTCTATGTCCCATAATTCCAGGGAACCTGAACCCGCAAAGATTTTTAAGCAAGGACATCTTGCTCCAAAGATTGAACTGGGTGGCTGGACGACTGTTAAAGGAGAACAAGGTGCTTTCTCAAATCGATATGGAAACTCTTGCAGGAATCTCAAACAAAGAAGGTTTTCCCCACTGGTAATAACAATGTTAATTTTCATCTTGTTGGTCCTATTTTAGTCAAGATCATTATTTTGCTTTAGGTCGAAGCCCATCTTATTTCCAAATGATGTGTAGCTTGAACATATTTCAGAGCCTGACAGAGGAATATCGATTTGCAGGCTAGACCTCAGAAAGTTGTTGTCACTTTGGATGATGAGTCAGATGAAGAATTCCCTTGCTTTGTAGTTGAAAAGGAAAGAGGTATTTGTCTGTTTTTATCGCTGCAGCCTCCTAGCTCACATGCTGTTTTTACCTCAATTTTGCGTTCTGCAACACCTCCTTGCAACTCAGCTAACTGTATCAATTTCCCTGGAAGTGCAGATAAACCTTTTGTAGTCGAACTTGATGAGGTGGCTGAAGAGGCTGAACGGTTCCTCAGGAGAGCAAGAAGGAGAAAGAGAAAACAGAGCTGTAAAAGATTATCTTAACTTAGAGAAGGTGAAAGGTATGATTCTTCTACTTGCAGATTACCAGTTTATGCTGATAATCTTGACAGAATCAAATGCTTCTCTATCCTTTTTCCGTTGATGTGATTCGAAATGCATTCACTGGCACAAATCGATGATCTTAACCAAGAAGTTGTAAATACAGTTGTTGTCAAAAGGATGTGCTTATAGATTGTTAATTCATGAAACTTAACAGCCAACTTAAGCCAGGAAGTAGATATGGGGAAGTACTAGAATGTCTAGAATCTTGACTGTAGTTATCAGGATCTTACGTATACTTAAGGCAAATTGCTTTTTCCTAGTATGCTTCCACTTCTGTGGGCGCGAATTGGACTTAGGAGCCTCTGCCTGATGTCATTCAACTTTCTGTGCAACTGTGTTTCTGAAGCTATCTCCGCAATTACCTTAGCTGTTACTTTCATTTTTACACTCATTAGTTGTAGTTACCTGCATACCTCCAATTCAGAGTTATGAACGTATTTATTCGTTTGTCACTGAGTTGATACGATATATTGATCGAATTGTGTCAAATTGTACCTCCACGGACCACGACATGATCATCCTATAGAATTTGACATTGTTTTCATGTTTCTTTTCAAGGTTGCAATTGACTGGATGTGTACCTGTAAAGTATTTTTTCTCAATCCAAGCTAAGCTTCGGAATTGGTGTTCAGAGGAAGCTGCTCTCAGATCTCGTCTTATCGGACTAATGCCTGTGTTTATACACAGAATTTAAGATCAACCATACATTAACAACAGTATATATATTCCGTCCTCTAGTATGTATACCTTCTAATACACAGAACTGGTTTGCTTCAAGAATAAGCTTCTGTCAATATGTCCTTCCTAGACTCCTAGTCTCTTTTAATCAGTTGGTTTTGGGGGCCCTTGGCTCGCTCTTTCTACAGCAAAGCTGTACGAGGCATCAAAGTATGTGAACAGACATTTTGGCACTTTTTTATCCTGTGTGGTGGCTGGTGGGAGAGGCAACATAGCTCCCCTTCAGCTCAACCAGGTCCTACCCCTGCTAGGCTACTACCAGGCCCCAAAGAGGTAAAGGATAGCTAAACTATCTCTATTCAGAAAGCACGGAATTCGAAGTTATACTCCCTTGAATTCTGAATGTTACCCTCAATTCGTTTCATAGTCGGTTCTATATATTATTTGTGGTTATCGTAGTTTATGATGTCACATCTTTCTCTAGTTTCCCATTTTTTCTACATTGTACGAGTATGAGTTTCCTAAATTTTGTGATGAAACGTATATAAATTAGAATAGAGACACCTTAGAATTCGGAGTATTAGAATTGAATGCATATTATAAATTCCGTGGACTAGTAATAGTATGAGTGATGTTTAAGTTTAAGCCAGCTTTGCTTCAAAATAGCTATAAATAATGAATTGGGTCATGTGTGTTTTCTTATTAATTGAATTAATGGTGAATGTCATCTCACATTGAAAGGGGAAACAAACATAATGCAACTTTTCTAACTAACCTCAATTAAGCAAAGGCACATCACATGAATTGAAATGTTGATGTGATAAGTTGTGAAGATGTTTGCAAATTAATGATCAAGAAAAGTTGGAATGAACACGTTTAATCTTACTCGAGTGAGTTGTTGGTCGGGTCTTCTCTTACATGCAACCATGTGGTTTGCTGCTTCTAAGAGAAGCAACACAAAAGTCGATTGATGGACTCTACATATATAGCTCTATAAATTTGTGGGATCTATGGACAAGTCTTGCTTGATTGATGAACCCCATACACTAAGTTTATGTTTTATTAAACTAATTTATTCATTTCATCTAAACCCATCTGACAGTATTATATCTCATATGAATTCTGCGTTAGATGAGAGTCACGTACGCAACATCGTAATTTAGTTATTTTTTGGTTGATTTATTTTAAATTTTCGTGGTCGAAATGGTGAAGAAGTTAAGAATGAAGTAAATGAGACTTGAGTTAGGCAACTCAGTAAGAGTATAACACATACTTAGTACAAACACACACACATAGTAGAATTTTATGCTGAAGTGGTGGTCCAAAAGAAGTGATTAAGAAATGATGGTTTCGGGACCAAGTTAAGGAGGTGTCCAACAACTTCTAACGGGACATGCCGACAGTCACTAGGGAAGGTCAATCAAGTTGCAAACTTTGCAATGCCCAAATTCTCTCTCTCTATGCCACACCAACTCACTCTCGTACGTGCATGTCTTGTACCTTTCTCATCAAGTACCTACATAGTTCTCCTCTACATCATGTGCCGGATCGGGCCGGAGCATTTGTACGAGCTGACTCAAACCCGATCCTCTTCTTTCTTTTTTTTCCGCCGGACTGACGTGTTTAAGTCATTTATATCAAAGACTTCACTTATTTCATCTTTATCATTAACGTGTTAACTCCACATCTCTTTACATAAAGTTGAAACAAGTTACTCCGTATATTTTTCATCATATCATATCAAAGTTGAGTTGTATGGAATACATGGAGATGAGGCCGAAACACTATTAAATTTGATCTTTTATATCTGATCCAAAATTATGAAATAACATGATTATATAAATGCGAAAAAGACTCATTACTTGTTCTAAATCGTTATAATATCGATCATCACCATCTCACATTTTCACCCTCCACCTTATGTATAATGTATGTGAAAGTTGAAGCCCAAGCACAGTAGCGCGCGCACACAGTGACACAATTAATTAGGAATATCTCCATCAAAAGCACTAGTACACGACTACGTAGTACATAAATCCAAGGAACTGTTTGATGGTGCGTGATTACGAAATTATTAGTGGCCCAAATGACGTAATTTGTTATTGGTCCTACTAAATGACTAAATTGCTGAGGGGCCCCCAGGGGTGGATGGCTTGTAAAACACGAGTCCTCCACTTTGTAAAAAGGAATGACCGACAAATGACATGAATAAAATGATTGTTCATCACAAAGTGCAAATGCTCAAGCAAGTTGATCGATCATGAGCAGTTTAATTTGTTGATATTATCCTTTGTTTGAATTCGAATTCAAGCATTAATCAACATCTTTTATTATGTATTGAGTTTCTTTTCTATGAACATTTGTGAACCTTTATTCATGATAAGCCCCCACTAATTATTGTTAAGGACTTGAGGTCGAGGACAAAGTTAATATTTAGCTTTACCGATTGCGAAATGATACAGAAGTCATTGATTAAAAGTTTACTTAGTTTTGAAATTAATTTCTGAGGCAGATTAAGGGGTGAATAATATTGACATTCCGGCAAAAAAAAAAAAAAAAAAAAAAACAAACCGAGTCGGGGTTGATGTTGCAACTCTATACAACTAGCTAAAGATGCACCATTGATTGCATTTTAGCAGTAAAACTAGCTTAGCTAAGAAGAACCATCTATCGATTTAAGTATGATGAATCTCGTACGAGCCTTAATGTTTTTTTTTTTTTTTTTTGAGTGCAGAGCCTTAATGTTTCTTTATGCTAATTTGGTATTTCATTCGTCATTGTATGGAAGAATTAAAGACTTCGTGTTTTATTTGGAACAATAGAATTTCAGACCTAATATAAACATTGACTTTTAGATGGTTTTATGACAATGATGTATTATCAGCTAAAAATGCATGCAAAGCCACAAAGGAGCTAATTCAACCACATGTAGATGCGCAGAATCATGTTGACATATGAAAACTTACAAGTGAAAGTTAGTTTAAAGTAGATTAGAGTTGATGTATGGTTGTTAAAATTTTTAGTAGTTCTCAGATATAGAAATGACATGTATTCTAACATCGTTTATCTGTCGAGAATTGTAATCTACATCATCATAGATACGAACTATTTATCCTATATCTTGATAACCCTTCACTCACATGGCAACATCTAACTCATGCCGTTATTTTCCAGGCGTGCAAATTGCTTGTTGAGTTGCTGATAATGCACTTTTTAGTAGTTCTCAAATATTGAAATGTCGCATCTTAGCTTGTAATAGATTTGATTCATCTAATGTCGTAATTTGATCAAGATTATTATGAATGCAAAACTGATTTAACCCGGAAAGTAATAACCTTTCATTCATATCTAACTCATGTTGTTGTTTCTTGTAATACGAGAACTTGAATCCAAAAGAAATCGCCTTATCTAACCATTAGGCGAAAGTACTTAAACCGAGCTAACATAACATGCATATGGTATTACGGGAGAAGAGTTACGAGAACTCAAAATCCCAGTTCCAAAACAAAAACAAAGCGATTTTTCTAACCGTTCAGCGAACCTCAAACCAAACTAACAAAACGACATACATACCCAAACACAACATGAGGGAAATGTAATGTTCCAAAGGAACCTCAATCTAAAACAAAATACTATTTCTCACACGACGATCAGTTTATCAGAATCAGATCACCAACTCACACCCACCTAGATTCCCAACAATACCCTCACAAACCCAGCATAATTACAACAAATACCCCTGATATCCTCCCCTCCCATGGCCCATGGCTGTCATGCCATCTTTAACACACACAGCAGAGAGAAAAACAAAAGTCAAAAAAGTGAAAAACACACCTCATTTTTCTCTCTCTTACCCTTTCAACATCATTATAATTACATTGGTGTCCTTGAAATCATCGCATTCTAGTACAAAAATTCCCCTTAATGAATCAAACAACAACAACCAAAATCTCTGAGATTATCCTCTGCATTTTCTGGGTCTCTGATTTTTTTTTACAGAAGTAGTAGGAGAGAGAAAGATATAACAACAACAAAGTTTAATCATATAAAGTTTGTAACTTTGATGATTATTCTTTCTGGGTTCACTCTTATTTACTAGTTCTGATTTAATTACAAAATTCCCTCAAAAATTTAATCAAAAATCCCCAAATTTAATCATAAAGTTTGTAACTTTGTTGATTAAAAATTGTGGGTTCACTCCAATTTAGTATTTACCAGCTCAGGTTAAAAAAAAGATTGAATCTTTTTCCTGGGGTTTGTCAGATTTTTTTAAAGCAAAAATTCCCACAAAATTTTAATAAAAATCCCAAAATTAATCATAAAGTTTGTAACTTTGATGATTTTTGATGGTTGGTTCAGTCCAATTTACCAATTCAGGGTAAAAAAAGATTGAATTTTTCTGGGATTTGTGATTTGTGATTTGTCAGATTGTTTCTGAAGCCAAAAAAAAAAAATACCCAATTTAATTTTATCTATTTCTTCATGTTGATTTGATTACTCTATGAAAAAAAATGTCATATTTGGGGTCCCATATATTCACGGAAATTTCAACCTGCTATGCCTAAGATTTGTCAAGTTTTCACCTTTTCTCTCTCTTTTGATATAATTCCCATCTCTCTCATCTGTTTTTTCCACTCTGATCAAACTTTTAATAGAAGCTACCCACATGGGATTTTGTACATTTTAGAGAAAAATAAAAATAAAAACAAAAATAAAACTTATTGAGTGAATTGTTTGGGATTGTGACCTTCTTTATGGTCGGTCTTACTATTAAGCATAAAGTGAAAAAGTTACTGTGGAAATTCTTGGAACAATCATTACAGTCTGGAATTCTTTTGAAGTTTGGGAATGTGGTGTTGATAAGTTTATGATATTTTCTCCACTTTATATAACTTTTATTCTATAGTGGTGGGGAATTCTGGGTTTTGGGAAGGAAACAATGGAGTGAATTTGAAGATTGAGAATTTTGGGATTTGGGGATTCCAATGTTGCATCCTAAAATGGGTTTTTTTAAAAAAATTAGGGTTCATTATTATTTTTTTTTTTTTTGAGCAATAGGGTTCATTATTTTGGTTGAATTGGTATATAGTTAAGTGAGATTTTATATAATTTGTGTTGATTCTCTTTCATTATTTTATATTATTGGGTTGAATGTGTCTTTTTTCCTTATGGGGTTGAAAAAATAATGGAGATTGGGGTTTTTTTTTTGGGGGGAAATTTGAAGTGAATAATATTGGCAGAATAATTAGGTCTTTTGGTTGAAGTGAAGATCAGATTAAACCCAATTTTGAGGGTTTGGCATCTGCTTTATGAGTAAGAAAGTGCAAGGTGAAGGTGGAAGTTCTGATTCTCTGGGAATTGAGACAATAAAGAACAGCTTTTGTTAGCTTTCTGGAGAAGTTTTGTGGGAATTTTCTGATAGTTTTGGATTGGATTGGAATTTGAAATCAGCATAATAATTTGTGGAGTTTGATAATTTTTATCATAATAATTCAGAGAATTTGCATATCAGGTAATTTTGCTACCCTCATATCTGGCTGTATTTTTCCATTTTTAGGTCTTTCTGTTTCTGTTTTCAGAATCAAATCTTTTGTTTCCTTGTGTTTGGATGTACTTACTACCAACCAATAAAATAAATATTATTGTTTGAGGTTGTAAACTTGTTGTATTTTGTTTTTGTTGGTTACTGTTGCTAGAAAATTAGGTTTTGTTTTGCCTAATCTCACATTGAAATTCAAGAGTGTTGAATGCTAATCTCTGCCTTGATCATCTGAGGAAGTAATTTAGGTGAATGTGCTGTCTCACTTGTTGTTGTTGGTCTTGGAAGAGCTGGAAAACTGTTAGTTCTCGAATCGAATGCTACTTTGTTTCACATTCCATAGATGTGTTCAAGTTTTTGTTTTGATGTCGAATTGCTTGTGATTATATGTATCAGTTCGTTGTGATCGTTGGCGTAAATTATGAGTAATGTGTGTTCTAAGAGTTTTTCCTTCTGTGCTATGCATGAAAATGTATCCAATTTGACAATTTGTTCATGGAGTTTTTTCAAGCTTATCTTTCATGAATAGCTCTCATCTGAGTGAATCTTGGGATGAATCTTCTAATTTTTTTTGTTTGCATTGGTTGAAGGTTTGGGCATTGTACATACACTTTGCATGACATATTAGCTGGTGGACTATGGCTAAGAAATCGAAAAAACGACTGGGCAGACATGAGAAAGATCAGGCAGGGTGTATGTGGAGTTTGATGAACATTTTTGATTTTCGTCATGTTCGATCTTCTCAGAAACTGCTTTTAGATAGGAAGCGTGGCAGCAGGCGTCTAGATGGTAAGATATCTGATTAACTTTAGATCTGTTAGCTTTCGAAAGATGACTGGTCTTAAACTCATTTGTTTGGATTCTTATCTAGCAATGTGGTATGTGTTTTGGTTGTTAAGACTTAAGAGTTGTTCTTAATGAGATCTAAGTTCCGTATTGTGTGATTTCTGGAATGCTATAAATAAATTTGTTAGTTGTGCTGATGTGATTTCGCGGCAGTTTTCATTAATGCTGCATTACTTCTAACTTGAAGACTGATAGTAACCAAAGGCTATCTGTATACTTTTCAGGTGCTGTGTATGCTAACATTAATCTTGAGTCAATAAGTGATTCTTGTCATGTCTTTGACGAAAGCAATGTAAGTTTCTTTCACCTTTTCTCTTCGCCTTCACTTATCTATTTATTTATTGCAAATTGTATCACCTTGATTTCCGCAAATGTTGGTTAATTTTCTGAATTTCGAATTATGCAATGGGGAGGTGATGGGTGAATACACCACTATAATGAACTTGTAGAAAAATGTATGCGGGCTGCTAGTACGTCCAGGGTTAGTGACTGGCTGGCTATAGGCCTTCATGTCGAGCCTAATGTATCATGGTGTCTATTTTTTTTTATATTTAAATCTTATTTTCATGTTTTATCATTCTCTGGCCTTAAATGTTACCGTGTTAGTGCTGATTAGTTTTATGCTATCATTATCTTCTAGGGTACTGTGCAAAATGAGACATTATCTATTCACACTAGTAAGATGAGTGTGAAAGAGTTAATGGAGGAAGAGATGTGCGTTGAGCAAGATAGAGAAAATCATGGAAGCATGGCTAGTGAAGATGGGAAGCAAACTGTTGTGGATGATAAACGCCCTGTTAAGAAGAACCGTCGGTGGTCAAGAAGCAAAATGTCCCTTGATTTAGAAGCCGACGGTTTTGTTATAACCGGAGACTTACTTGAAAAGCCTTACCACAGAAAACATAAATCTTGTAGTAGTATTGATCTTAATGAAATGGTGGAGGAACTCTGCAATCGAATACAGCAGAAAGACCTTAGGAATTCCAAGCGCGGTGAAGATGGTGAACTTGCCATCAAGCTAGTTGGAGATTCTGTTGGTGTAGAAAAACAATTGGCAGAGGCGGCAAAGGTATTAGTGAAACATTTCACTGATGGAAATAGCAGCACTAAAGAAAGGAAGATCCAACCATCCAAAGAACTGACGGATGCGCTTCAGATATTGAATTCAAATAAAGAATTGTTTCTGAAGCTACTGCAAGATCCAAGCTCACAGTTGGTGAAGCACATACAAACTTTGCAGGATATTCAGATTGAGGAAGGTAAATTTAAGGTGTTGACGGGGTCTGACTTGTCACGACACGGCACTGCTAAACCACCCAACTTTTTCTGGAGGAGGTTCAGGGGTCAGGAGAAGAATTCATTGGGGAAAAGTGATACATCTGTAGATTTAAGTAGAATTGTTGTTCTAAAGCCAGGGCCACCAAGCTCAAAAAGTTCAGACGTGGCCAGCACCGGTAGTTCATTGCCAGAATCTCCTAGGAGCACCGGAGACAAAGATCAAAATAAAAAAGCCTCTTCTCCCTTTACCTTTGCTGAGTTTAAGAGAAAGTTGAAACAGGCTATGAGAAAAGAGCAGCATGCGGTGTCACATCATCAATCTTCAGAAGAGCAACCGAATGTATCAAATCGAGAGAAGAACATTGGTGGAGAAGCTGTTACAATGGCTTCTCCTAGTCGAGACCATTTCTTTATTGAAAGAATCCCTAAACCGTCAGTTAGCTTCAGGAAGTTGGACAAGACTGGGATGCTGAAAGATGGTAAGATACAGCTCGAGCATGAGCCTGGACTTACTCCCGAGCAAAGGGTATCCAGCATCTATATTGAGGCTAAGAGACATCTTGCTGAGATAGTGGGGAACAGTGATGTGGATGTCGATACTCCTGGCAGAAAAGCACCCAAGTCCCTTGGGAGAATCCTGTCGTATTCAGGTTACAGTTCTCCTACCATCTGCAGTCCTAGAGTAGAGGCTGATGTAAGACTGTCTTCAAATGCTGAATGTCAAACTGGCAATGAGAATACGTCTTCCGATATCCAAGAAAAGAAAGTTGACCTTCCAGACCAAGTGAAGCAGGAGCCAGAAAGTGAATGCACACCTTCTGCCAAACCTAATCATGAAGAGGTCCCTGCCATAGAATCTCTTATTTGTGATGGACTTCCTCACAAAAGTGATGGTGATAAACCCATTCATGATTTGGAGGTTCCTTCTGCTGAAGGTAATATTTATTATAAGTTGGTTCATAGAATCAATGATAATTTTCACTGATGCAGAGTTTCAATACTAAACCTTGGATCTTTTTATTTGTTGCAGATATCATGAGAACATTAGATGCTGCATCCCAAAAAGAGAGCAACTTGTCAGAAATCTCTGTTGAACCATCTTCCTTGCAGGATATTGTAGAGACTGAGCAAGTCGATAGTCTATCATGCTCTAAGGACATCTTGGATTCATCAAGCTCAGACCAGGTGAGTCCTTGTGTATTCAGTATAGCTGCATAGCAGCAAAACCTGCCTACATCAATACCAAGTCAAAGGAGGATGAATTATTACTGATTATGAAATAACCCATCATGCATTAGTTGTGACATTCAAGTACCTTATTAGATGTTTTTACTTTGCAGGATGCAAATCAGGAGAACGGACATTCATCTTGTCCAGACTCATCGACACTAAATTGCTCACTAAGTGAGAAGATGGAAGACCTAGATGCTATGAGTGATGCAACAAGCCGACCTAGTCCAATATCTGTGCTTGACCCAATATTCCAAGAAGATGAGATCAGCCCTCCTAGCGTTAAGCAATTCATTGGTATGATAATACATTTTTTTTTACGGGCGTTATAGGAGTAACTGAATTTAGTTCCATCTGTTTCCCTCCAATATGAGTTCACTCATTGTCAGTGCCATAAAAATTTTTGCAGGTATAGAACCTATTCGGCCACGACAAATAAAGTTTGAAGAGGAAATTTCAGCTCCTATTGGAAGAGTTCCTAGCAATAGGACTTGTGTTGATTATGACAAGTATACATTGGAATTCGTAAATGATGTTGTTCAAATGTCTGGATTGAACTGGGATGAGCTTCTTAGGAGG
>JBBYHQ010262861.1:0-47608 GCA_038382645.1 Spergularia azorica
CATTTCGATAAATAAGTTTTTTACAACCCCATTTTGATAAATTTTATTTTTTTGAGCATTATTTGAATTAATCGTTCTGATCAAATGGCTTAAAATTTTCCCAAAGAGAAGAACCAGCCTTCATATCCATCAAGGGTACTCCAAACTCCAAAGTTGTCCATGGGATAGTTTTAAAAACACACGGGTACTTTCAAAGAAACTGGTAAAAAATGGCAAAAATCGAAGTCTATAATACATGATTTTTAGCCCAAACAAGTCGCGAAACAGGAATGGCTCAGAATCTTGTGCAAGGCCCTAGGGATCATATTATGTGTTATGGCGAGATATTAGAGCCGAAAATATATAGCAAGTCCCAAAATCGGCAAAATAAACAAAACACTTGCCTAAATAGGTAACATGTGATCAAATGGCTTAAAAAATATCCCCAACAAATGAAGTGGCCTTCACATCCAACAAGGGTACTCCAAAGCTGTCCATGGCAAAGTTTAAAGCAGATTTGGCTACGTTCAAAAAGATTGTCTAAAAATTGCGAAAATTGAAGTCTAATACATAGTTTTTGTGCCACAACGATCTCGGAACAAAAACAACTCAAACTTATGTGGAAGCCCCTAGCGAACATATTATAAGTTTGTGGCAAAGTATTAGAGCGCAAAAGCAAAAAAAAAATAAGTCCCAAAATCAGCTAAAAACATGCATGTTTGCGTTTATTGATAACGTGTGGTCAAAGGGCTTAAAAAATTCCCGAACAGAAGAGTAAGCCTTCATATTAAATAAGGGTTCTCCAAACAACAATTGATTACTTTAAAAAAAAAAAAAAAAACTGCTCCAAACTGGCCAATCTTGAAGTCTATAATGCATAGTCTTTGGCCCAAAGTGGTCCCGTAACACAAACCGCTCAAATTTTTGAGGAAGACACTAGAGATCATATTATGTGTTACAGCAAAATATTAGAGCTAAAAATCTATAGTAAGTCCCAAAATCGGTAAAAAGACGCACATTTGCCTGAATGGGTAACAATAACGTAACATGTGATCAAATGGCTTAAAAACTTCCTAAGAGAAGGAGCGGCCTTCATATCCAACAAGGTTACTCCAAAGTTGTCCATGGGATAGTTTTAAGAACATTCATGTACTTTCAAAAAATACTGGTAAAATGCAAAAATCGAAGTCTATAATACATGATTTTTGGCTCAAATATGTCCCAAAACAGAAATAGCTCAGAATCTTGTGGAAGGCCCTACGGATCATATTATATGTTATAGCAAAATATTATAGTTAAAAATCTATAGGAAGTCCTAAAATCAGCACAAAAAAAAAAAAAAAAAAAAAAAAAAGAACATTTGCCTAAAATAAGTAACATGTGATCAAATAGCTTAAAGAACTTACCTAACAAATGATGTGGCCTTCATATCCAACAACGGTATTCCAAAGCTGTCCATGGCAAATTGAAGTCTAATAGTACATGGTTTTTGTGCCAGAATGATCAACAACAAAAACAACTCAAACTTTTGTGGAAGCCCCTAGCGAACATATTATAAGTTTGTGGCAAAGTATTAGAGTGCAAAAACAAAAAAGTCCCAAAATCAGCTTAAAAAATGCATGTTTGCCTTAATGGATAACGTGTGATAGCTTAAAAAATTCCCAAACACATGAACAAGCCTTCATATTCAACAAGGGTTCTCTAAACCTATGCACGGGAATGTTTTAAGAACATTCGACTACCTTCAAAAAACTGGTCAAAATGGCCAAAATCGAAGTCTATAATACATGGTTTTTGTGCCAAAATGATCCTGGAACAAAAACGGCTCAATTTTTTGTTGAAGCCCCTAGGGATCATAATATGGGTTGTTGCAAATTATAAGAGCCAAAAACCTATAGTAAGTCCCAAAATCGGCCAAAAAACGCACATTTGCCAAAATGGGTAACGTATGATCAAAGGGCTTAAAAACTTGCCTAACACATGAACTAGCCTTCATATCCACCATAGGTAATCCAAAGCAGTCTAAGGCAAAGTTTTTAAGAGTATTGGACTATTTTCAAAAAAGCTGGTGAAAAATGGCCAAAATTAAAGTCTATAATACATGGTTTTTGTGCCAAAATGGTCATGAAACAAATACGGCTCATAAATTTGTGGAAGGCCGTAGGGATCAGATCATGTGTTATTCTAAAAATTAGAGCTGATAACCTATACTAAGTCCCAAACTCTTCAATAAAACAAACATTTGCCTAAAGTCCTCAACGAATAACGTTTGATCAAAGGGCTTGAAAAATTTCCTAACACGAGAACTAGCCTTCATATCTGACAAATAGAATCCAAAGCAGTCCATGGCAAACTTGTAAGAACATTTAACTACTTCACAAGAACTGGTCCAAAATGGGCAAAATCGAAGCCTCCAATACATGGTCTTCGTGCCAAAATGATCTCGGAACAAAGATAGCTCAAATTTTTGTGGAAGCCCCTAGGGATCATATTATGGGTTGTTTCAAGATATAAGAGCCAATAACCTATACTAAGTACCAAAATCAGCACAAAAAAAAAAAACTACATTTGCCTCGATGAGTAATGTGTCATCAAAGGGCTTACAAACTTCGAGAACAAATGAACCAACCTTCCTATCCAACAAGGGTTCACCGAACCTGTCCATGGGAATGGTTTGAGAATATTTTACTACTTTCAAAAAAGCTGGTCAAAGATGGTCAAAATCGAAGATTATGATGCATGGTTTTTGACCCAAAATGGGCCCGGAACAAAAACGGCTCATAATTTTGTGGAAGGTCGTAGGGATTGTATAATGTGTGACACGAAAATATTAGAACCAATAACCTATACTAAGTCCCAAGATCATCAAGATCATAAAAAAAGTGAACCTTTGCCTTAGCAAGAAACGTGTAATTAAAGGGCTTAAAGACTTCCCTAACACAAGAACTACCCTTCATATCCAACAAAGGTAATCCAAAGGAGTCCATGGCAAAGTTTTAAGAACATTTGACGACTTTCAAGAAATTAGTCAAAATTGGCAAAATTCGAAGTCTATAATACATGGTTTTTGTGCCAAATTGATACCGGACCATAAACGGCTCAAACCTTTGTGGAAGCCCCTTTGGATCATATTATGGGTTGTTGCAAAATATTAGACCCAAAAACCTATGGTAAGTTCCAACATCGGAAAAAAAAAAAAAAAATCGCACAATTGCCTAAATGGGTAACGTGTGATCAAAGGGCTTATAAACTTCCCTAACACAAGAACTACCCTTCATATCCAACAAAGGTAATCCAAAGGAGTCCATGGCAAAGTTTTAAGAACATTTGACGACTTTCAAGAAATTAGTCAAAATTGGCAAAATTCGAAGTCTATAATACATAGTTTTTTTGCCAAAATGGTCATGGAACAAAAACGACTCATAAGTTTGTGGAAGGCCATAAGGATCATATCATGTGTTTGTTAAAATACAAGAGCCAAGCACCTATACTAAGTCCCAGAATTTTCAAAAAAAAAAAATGCACATTTACCTCAACGGATAACGTGTGATCAAAGGGCTTAAATACTTCCCTCACAAATGAACTAGCCTTCATATCCAACAAAGGTAATCCAAAGAAATCCATGACTATGTTTTAAGAACATTTGACTACTTTTAAAAAAACCGGTCAAAAATGGCCAAAATTGACGCCTACAATACATGGTCATTCTGCCAGAATTATCTCGGAACAAAAACGTCTCGAATTTTTATGAAAGCCCCCAGGGATCATATTATGGGTCATTGCAATTATTTCAGCCAAAAACCTATACTAAGTTTAGAAATCGGCAAAAAAAACTCACTTTTGCCTCAATGAGTAATGTGTGATCAAAGGGCTTAAAACTTCCATAACACATGAACCACCCTTCATATCCAACAAGGGTACTCCAAAGCTATCCATGGGAATGTTTTAAGAATATTTGACTACTTTCCAAAAACTGCTCCAAAATCGCCAATATCGAAGTCTAATACATGGTCTTTGGCCCAAAGCGGCCCCAGAAAAACGACTTGTAATTTGGGGAAGACCCTAGGGATCACACTGTGTTATGGCAAAATATTAGAGCCAAAAATCCATAATAAGTCCCAAAATCGGCAAAAAACGCACATTTGCCTCAAACACGTAAAGTATGATCAAAAGGCTTAAAATTTTCTCACGGGTGAACAAGCCTCATAACCTAGAAGAGTAGCCCACGGCTATCCGTGGAAAATTTTTAAGAACATTTCGTTACTTTTAAAAAAAATTGGTGAAGAATGGGCAAAATCGAAGTATTATATATACATGGTTTTTGGCCCAAGATGGGCCTGGAACAAAAACGGCACAAATTTTTGAGGAAGCCCCTAGGGATTATATTACGTGCTATGGCAATATATTAGAGCCAAAAACCTATGTACGTCCAGAAACCGGCAAAAAAATGCACATTTGCCTTAGCGGGTAACGTGTGATCAAAGGTCTTCAAATCATAGATTACTTGGCAATAAAAAATTAAAAATTATACTAATATCACGATATAAATCTTTAGTATGAAATGTGGCATTGTGTCAAATTAGTTGAATATCACCCTCCTCGCCTTAACCTAGTAACCTAACCACATCAGATCACACTTCCTCGATATTCTATCCTCACTACACAAGTAATTACCAAGGATAACCATATAGTTAGATTAATCACCAAGATACAATCACCCATATACCCACCAGGACAAACCGACGATAAGGAACTACATCAGTTCACAGACCCCCTCGCAATCCTCCAAACAACACCTACTAAACAGCAAATCCCACAAAAAACGCCTTGGCCCAATTATCTAGTACCTATGAATACTAATTAACATACTTTAGTCTCAACACTCTCAATATTCTACTAGACAACAATCTCACACACATTTAATTGTATCCCCTTTAGTTTAATTAAATTCCCAATCAGCCATATATAGCTAACAACAATCCATTTTCTTCTATTTGGTACATAGGAGCATCTAATGCGGCGGGGGTGAGAATACGAGGATTCGAACCTGGGACAAACCTGACTGCCTAACCGCTAGGCCAACAACCTTAATCCTCATTTAATAGTCTTCCTAATCTCTACCCAGTACCCATAATAAGCAAAAATCAAGCCAATCATATACACAAAATTTCGACAATTTTATACACATAAAACCTATAGAATTAATTAGGTTATATACACCAATGATTAATTTTAAAAGGGGTAGACATCGTGATACCTATGGCTCATCAGCACATTCGATTGAACTCGCTCACAAAATTGCACCCCCAAAATCAGCCCAAATATAACCGGCCAATGGTGGTGGAAACGGTGGCCGGAGAGCGTCTTCCGGTGCCCGACGACGGCGAGTAGGACGGGTGGTGGTTGTCTTGCATTTTAGCCTAGGAGAGGAGAGTATTAGGAGAATTTACAAATGAGGGTTTCTAAATTCTAATTATACTCTTTTTTTTTTTTCTAGTTTGGCCCACAGTCATAGTAGATTATTAATTTCCGAATCTCGATTCGAAAACCCAATACCAAATTATATAAATAAGCCACTTTAAATGTTGATTACCTAGGCGAGATGGTTACCCGAAACCAAATCACATATCAGGTTATTTATATTAGCTTGCCTAGGCCCAAACCATTTTAGGAAGAATAAGGCGCGATTGTTGATGCGTTAATTAGTTGTTATGAAAACATACGGAGTACAAAAATAAGCAGAGATTGAATAAGAAAGCCAAAAAGCCAGTACATAAATTATTAAATCCCATATAGGGAGTAGAGTATATATAAGGATGTATATATAAGGATTATTGTAGCCCTTATAAAGTTTCACTAGGTAAACTTCAGGAAACAACAACATTCCCAATTATTAGCAGTATGGATAGTTCTTCAAACTTTGATTAAGATTACATAATTAAGCACTTAGAATTTTTTTATAGATCTTCCCAAGTAACTTGAGATAATTTAAGTAGCAGACTAGCAGTGACACTGTGTCAAGTATCAGCATACGTCTTCGATCATGCTTATTGATCTTCAAGCATAGTATCCGCAGGGTGCGCGAACGCGGCTCTGGTGGGTGTGTTGGTGTTGCTGAGGGCAGTGGTTCTGGTGGGTGTGTTGGTGTTGCTGAGGACAGTGGCCGTGGTGGTGCTGCGAATGAGAGTTGTGCTGGTGTGTGTTTGAGTGTTGGTGTGTGTTTGAGTGCTGGTGTGTGTTTGTGTGATGGTGTGAGTGAGAGCCTTGTTGATGAATTGGGGTAAACCCAAGCTCTGACATCTTCTTGTGTGATATGGCATAGTCTCTGAAGAATGCATGCTGATCCTGCAAGTTTAAAAAACAGGTCATACAAGACCTTTGTGCATTGTGTACTTCTAGAGACGTACTGATAAAATATAATTTGTATCTTCAAATTGAAGTGTTAAGGTTGTTCATTGTGTCTTACCCTAGCATAAAGTTGAACTAATTTTTGGAACGCAGAATCCTGCATCAGGGCTTTGTCAGTGGGGAATTTGACCAGACCTGGGGCATCACCTTGCATCAACAACCCGAACACAAATGAATAACATTAACAAGCTTATGTATGTAGTGGCGGATCTAGAAAGTTAAAATGATCGAAGTGCCTGTCGATCATACATAACATAAGCTACATTCGCCCTAGTTAGTATAGGCCGAAAACATGCTATTGTAAAAGATCGATGTATAATGGTCTTACACATAGTAGGAATTGTCGAATGTCAGAGGGTCCCTGGTAAATGGACCATCAAACCCTGATCTCTGCTGGTGTGCTCTACCCTGAAAGTTGCCATTTTTGGGGTAAAAATTTGAGTAATTACAGATTAAAGTGTCATGTAATTAATTGATTAAGGTGCTTAATTACCAGAGTGTGAGCCCCGGAAAGCACAACAATATCCTTGTCAGAGAGTCCCATCCTGTGGAACACATCTCTCAAATGCTGGCTACCTGATGCATTAATATCATTCAAATTTGTCACGTTGGAATAGAGTTCAATTGAGATCACGTAATATAGCTAATTCCAATCATATTGATCGTTCATGTGTGTACTAGTGTATAATATATACCTCCATTGGGGTTTGGAATACTGCCAGAGTCTTGCTGTGGTGTGGCATCTTTCCGACCGGGCGTAAAATGAATTTTCGGGCCGCCGGTGACTTCAACTGCAACAACTCCGGCAAGCTGACAATATACAAACATATATTGGTGTTTCAATGAGGTTCGTTGTGTAAAACTAGTCTAAAGAAATTAAACCGAAAACACCAAAGACTCGGTGATAAATCGTGTTCTTGCCCCAATGTGTGTAGGGGCGTCAATGTACACAACCTTACTGTTCTCCTACACGATTGCCCTTAGCGATTTATATTGGTTTAAGACTTCTTCGATAAATCACAGTCGATTTAACAAGTTTACCTGGTAAAGGTCGGCATAAGTAATCTTGGGGTTCCTCACTTTCACCTTCTCTGAAACAACACAAAAACGCAGACTGTTTATAATCGTACAATTAAAACAACTAAAAAAAAAATGCTCATTTTCGCGTACATATCTCCAGAGCTCTCGTCCAATATACGATAGTTACTAAATAGCTTACCGCAGAAGTCAAGAGCTACTTGCATTCCGACGTTTGGAGCAGTGCTCATTTCAAATCTAATTGAACCATTTACACCTCCTGAGTTTGTTTTGGCGTCATATGTCCCTGCATCATGAAATCTGTAGCGCCCAACAAACAATCACAAGGAGTTCAGTTGGTCGTGACAGTTAAATTTTGACATTCATGTAGTAGTGATGTTTACTTGAATTACGCCTCATCTAACAGATTTATCATATATATATATATGAGCGTTTTGATTTTAAAGTCACGAAGATCAGACAGAAATTTTAAAACCCTCAATTCTTTATATTTCTTAATTAACATTTGGTTTAAATTCCTTTTAGACATTCAAAATTGCTCCATCACTACTACTATAGCGTGATATTTGAAATTACATATTTGTGATGACTAACAATAGACAACTAGAAATTGAAAATTCGGAGATTAACTAAGACGGGTAGAAAAATTATTACGCTAAGCGAAGGATGGTGGGAGCAAATTGCATGTTTTGGGAGAACTTGAAGAACATAAAGGTATCTTAGCATATTAAAATTTCCAACACGATTCAATATAATTTTTGACGAATATGATCGCATAGATTTGCATGACAGAGTTAAAATTTGGTATTATTAACATTTTTTTGATCTTAGACGGCGTTTCGTAAAGCCATTCTAGCTAAATGGCTAGTGCCACATATTTTGATTTTTTGGACTTCAAATTTAAACATGTGCAATAAACGTTTTTTATATTCTTGTAATAATAATTAAGAAGGAAGTTAGAATAATCTTTTGGGAAAAAGGCATACTTTTTTGTTTTTTTTTTTTTTTTTTTTTTTTATAATTGTTAGATCAGATTCACTCCCATTTGCTATGTAGAATCAATTTTTCCCAATTGATGAAAATAGGGTTTTTGTATTCGAGCTTAAACATTTTTGTGAAAGTTTTGATACTGCCCTAGGAATTTTTAATACTAATAATGGTCAATTGTAATCGAAAAACTGAATAATCGTTATCTGGAATCATGTTCTATGACACTCGTTATCTAGAATCAATTCTTGTTTAACAAAAGATTTTGATTCAAATGGGAAATAATATATACTTTCGATTTTGGGTCCGTTTTGAAAGTTAATTCTCGGATACAGTTGCACTTTTGGAGCTAACAAAAATTGTGGCCATAGTACATTTGTAGTCCGACTTAAAATTATGTAATGGAGCGGTAATCTCTACCCATTCTATTGCATAATAGTAACCGTAACAACGCTCGCGAAGTTTGATATAATGATATGTTTTCATTACTTATTTGGTCCAAAAATCATGAAGGCCTTTGGTTTTGGACAATTTGGGCCATTTTAGCAAGGTTTTTTTTCTTTCAAAATGACCACATTGTATCAAAGATTTACTATTGACTCCATATGGAAGGGTGAATTCTCAATGGGGCCGATTCCCATATTGAAGAGTTTTTAAAGTGCTTCTCGATAGACATCACTTGTTAAAACTCACTTGAGCCATGCCTTCAATATTTGCCGTTTTGGTGTTATTTGAAATCATCATAATACTCTCAAAATTTTACCGTGTATAGAATATCTTATTAGGAGTGACGTTTACAGGTTGAGAACCGGGTCATAGGTGAGTTTTGCCAATTAGGAAAACCTATCGCAGGTCTTTGCTCTACTCCATATTTTGCTAAAATCAGCAATATTATCAAGTGGGGCTCGTGCAAAAGTTTAATTTGACAGTAGGTCTTGTGGGAGACCGTCTCTCAATAATTTATTGAGAGACCAACCATGTTATTTATATTGTGACCATCTTTATATAATTACTAATTAGCGATCATTAAACTACTTTTGGTAATCGTTTTAATTAAGGACCTTGAATTGACACTTAATCTAAGATTTGTAAAGTGGTTACTTTATAAATCTTATCTAATTTATATGATGGAATCCTGTAAAATTATAGATAATGTGATTTATAACAGTAAATTAATATGATCACTAGAAGTATTATTATTATCATGGTTACAAACAATGTAAAGAGAGTCACTTTATAACACAATATTATGGTCTCTCAATAAATTATTGAGATACCATCTTTTATGAAACTTTGCGTTAATTTGAACCTTACGTTGGACATTTTGGGCATAATCCAAATCGATGCAATATGCGGGAAAACTCCGAACTTTTTCCGTGGAACAATTTAGAGAGCGTTGGTACAATAATCACTGAATGATACAAAGATTTGGACCGACGACCCTATATAAAATTTTGAAATGCTGATTTTATTACATGTACTAATGATCATGTACTAATGTACTATTACTTCATAAATAGATCAGAAGACAGAATGCGTTATAAATAAGCAAAGTTCAAGCTTGAACAGGAGGTGGGCGAAAGCCAAGCTCTGACATCTTCTTGTGCGCAGCTGCATAATCTGCGAAGAATGTCTTTTGGTCCTGCCATTATAAACGTCACAAATAAGTTACATAGAACACACCAATTAACATCATTATGTACTCTGTATGTAGTTTAGCGCAATTTCCGAATTTTACAGTCTACGTACACTAGTAGTCTTAGTCTAGTAGTACGCGTTTAAGTTAGTGACTGGGCCTAGCTAATAACATACTCCGTATATAGTTACCTGAGCATAGAGCTGAACAAACTTCACAAACACGGGATCCTGGGTTAGGACTTTGTCCGTGGGAAATTTCACGAGCCCAGGTGTGTCACCTTTTTTCAGCTGATCGCAAAATTAAATCATTAGAAAAACGTTTGCAACTTGTTGCACATATACTCCTTATCGCTAAAAAGGAGTACGTAAGACCGTAATTACATGGTAGTACTCAGTAATTATCTTACACAAAGTACGAATTGTCAAATTTTAGGGGCTGCTTGGAAAAAGGACCATCAAAGCCTGATCTGTCCTGATGTGCTCGTCCCTGAGAAATCCAACCATAATTCTCCTAAGTTGAAGATTTGATACAATGTCGTAGAAAAAAGTTGATTGTATTCTAGCAAAATGAAGATTATTATACTACTACACTAGTTAGAGTAGCTAGAAAGGTAAATTAAAAGTGTAATCATGGTAATTAAAATTTACCAGTGTATGAGACCCTGAAAGTGCCACAATTTCCTTGTCCGAAAACCCCATTCTATGGAATACATCTCTCAAATGCTGAGCACCTACGTACAAAAATATATATAATCACATTCAAGTATAACGCCGGTCTTCTGATCTAGTTAGTCGGGTCTTCTATTGAGTTCATACATAGGCGAAAACTTACGTTCTCATTTTATCGCTAAATCTAAGAAAATTAAATTAATTGTATGCAAATATGTAATGTATGTACCTCCACCAGGATTTGGAAGACCTCCGGTATTGTCTTGTTTCGGGGCATCCTGTTTTCATAAATGTTAGTACTACGTATTGTTACATTTGTGAGATCAAGTTACCAAAAAATGCCCAAGTACCACTTAGGGTGTGTTTGGCCAAGCTCCTGAAGTGTTTCTGGACAGTTTATGGGTTCTAGGAACTGAAAACTGGTCAAACACCCAGAACTGAGAAACTGTTTCTGGTTTTTGAGAAACACTTCTAGTGTAAATTTGTTCATCAGAAGTAGAAGCTCCAATTTGGAGCTCCTCCTCCAGAAATTGTTTCTCAGAAACTGTTTCTGAGAAGTAGTTCTGCAGAAGTTGGAGCTTGGCCAAACAGGCTCTTACACGTCGTCCCGAAGAGTACGGGATGTGAGGTCCTCCGGTAGATTCAACTGCAACAACTCCAGCAAGCTAGCCAAAATTACAAACAGCGAGCGAAGTTAGGATTTGAAATTTCGTAAAGTAGAATTTACTAAGAATTATGCTTAATTTGTTATTATAGGATTACTTGGTCCAGAAATTTCTCATATTGTTACGTAATTTTGGAGTTGCATTAATATACAAACTTTTGGATGAACAACAGGAAAAGAAAAGAAGAAAACAAACTATAATCAGGACAATTTAAGTTGTAATTTAGAACCAAATTACTAGTACTACTACTAGTAATTAATCACCTGATAAAGGTCAGCATACGTAATCTTGGGGTGTTTAGCCTTCACTTGTTCTGAGAGGAGCAATAATTCAGAAATTTATTAGCTAAAACACATTATTAGTACTTGAATTTAGCTACAGATAGATTAATTAATTAGCGGCTCACCACAAAAATCAACAGCAACTTTGACGCCATTGTTAGTAGGAGCACTTAACTCCATCCTAATTGTACCATTTGGACCTCCTGTCTTTGTTTTTGCATCAAATGTTCCTGCATCATGAAATCTGCAACAACCCGAACCCAAAATTCGCTTATGGACTATAGAAATCGCGTAAACCATATTATAAACATAATAAGATAATTTATGATTTATCGATCAGTCATATGGTTGTTAATCATCCGGTACGTGTATACACATTTATTAGTATGTTATATGTAAATCTACTAGAAACTATACGTCCAAATTGATTTTAGTCATGGCTGATCGACATTTCACATACGAATGTACACAAAAATCGAGGGTAAAGTAAAGGTAGTGAAGAGAAGCTTACGCTAAACGGAGCATTATGGGGGCACATTGTTTGGAAGTGATAAGAGCGCGGAGCTCATTCCTAGCTGCATCTATTTGCTTCAAATAGTCAGCATCAACTTTCGGACCATTTTTGTTTGCCATTTTTCTCTTAGTTGCACAATATGCTATACCTACATTTCTCCATTTATATATGCCCGAGCTCCGAATAAACGTAAAATGGGTAACCACTTGTGTAGTATAATAATTGAGGATCGGATTTATGGACTTCCAAAACCAGCCTTTGCGATAATATTTTTAATCTTTAGCACACCAACAATGACTAACGTTTTCTTGAAATAGCCGTTTACAAAATTATTACTCCCTCTTGTTCTGAATAATCTTCTCATTTGTTTTGCAGTTTTTGACTATGCTAGTTATATTGGAAGTCACACATATATCAAATGAAATGTTTACTTGATGTAAAAATTAACAAATTTCTTATTCTGTAGTGCATTCTACAAATTTAACTTGATTTAAGTCAAATGAGTTTTTTATTTGGTCTATATACTAGTCTTAATATGGCTAGTCAAAAACTGCAAAACGAATGGGAAAATAATTTAGAATAAGAGGGAATACTTCAATTCTTATTCATTTTTAATTCTTCGAAATGTCGAATGTCAAATAAATGACTGGTTATGGGCGGCCGGTGGCTTTGTTGTGTGAGGATATTTCGACTTAGGAAAATAAAATTAGTAAGTTTTATTTATTACAACGGTGATGAATAATGTGTACAACTATCTTCCGGAATATTGAATCGTTCCATAAAATATATGATTAAAAAAGGCCAAATGGCCTCAATAATGCTCCATTCTGAGCTCGCCCTTACCATACATTGTACACAAATGTCGTTTGTGTCTAAGAAAAATCAAGTCGAATTTAATTCTTTTGCTCCTTTTAAAGTTTTCTCTGAATAGAGAACTAGCTTGTTGCCCTGAAATCTTTTTTCAGTTTATTAAATATTCTTGATTTGGTAATTAAAGTCAAATGTACGTACACTAATTACCGTAGATATTGGTAACTTTTTTGTCACTACTGTTAAATTTCAGCGTATTGTGCCATGATTTAAGGGTAAACCTATAGAATTGGGCCAATTGCAGTAGCACTACCTTATCCGTTACCTTTTACTTGAAGGTGAGGTCGGTTTGAACTCACTTGCTTTTTTTTTTTTTTTTTTTTTTTTTGAAAAATGAACTCACTTGCTATTCCTCTAGAAAAATAAAGAGCTAGTTCCAAATTTCAAATCTGTAAAACCGAAAACGTGTTAATTTTTTGTTATATGAGCTTTAGCTGTCATTTTCCTTTCTTACAAATGATTAAATTAACGAACTGGTGTCAATTTTATACTTATTTAAGAGAGGGTACATAGAAGTAAAACATACAAGGTAGATGCATAAAAACATGAAATACCGTCATATATCGATATAGAAAACGATACGAGTAGACGTCAATAGGTGGTACTGATTTTAATAAATTGGAATATTGGACCATTTCTTTCATATTTCACGTACTCTAGTGTGTGAATGATATTTATGAAGGTACATTTGATCCCTATACCGTAAATTATTGGTTGAGATTGCCCTTTCACAAGGTTTAAGATGACGTTTTGGTTTAAAAAAATATAAAAAATCTCCAAAGCGTCATCTTAGTATTACTCCTTAGATTGAGACCTTGAGTGGGTTTGCAAACTAAAGTATGCTCAGAATATGAGTAAGTCCAAACTTAAACAATGTAAGGGGCATAATAACTCTTAAAATTAGTAAGCCTCTTTTAATTAAGACGGTTCTTTTGCATTATTTCAAAAAATTATTCCCTAACACTTTAGCAAGGACAATCTCTATTAATCGATACCATCGATTTAATTTTTAGCTGAGACGGCTCTTTTAAAGGAGCGATGAAATCAGGCATCACTTAGATGCTCCAAACATAATGTTAAGCGAATACTTCGACGTACCGTGAACCCGTTAATTTCAATAAAGAAGCTTTAGTAACACAAACACAAGCATAAAAATACATAAATAGAATACTACTGAATAATAATACAGAGCTTTTGAATGGACTAGTTGAGCTGCTTTTATTACATAGGACTAAAATTGCGTCTGTTTTACGCTCAAAGTCTCATCAGACGCAATTTCGTGGCAAACTCTTCTTCATGCCCTCCGAACTTTGGCTGATTGTGGCAGCAGAACAGCATGAATGTCCACAACGCCTAGTCTTTGCAAGCAAACTTCACTTGTGAACGGGTGGGCGAAAACCGAGCTCCGACATCTTCTTGTGTGATTCTGCGTAATGTTGGAAGAATACCTCCGGCTCCTGCAATTAGATTCCAAGAACATTATGAGCACCCGTAAGTTTTCGGATTAAAATGAAGTGTCGGAGTAACAAAGGTTTTGTACGTACACAACGTACGAATTTTAATTACTTGTCACGACTCAAAATGTCAAAAACAAAGGTCAAAGGATATGTACACGAGAAGTTTCAGTAGTTACCTTAGCATAGATCTGAACATATTTACGGAACACGGGATCTTGAGTAAGAACTTTGTCAGTGGGAAATTTCACTAGTCCAGGTGTTTCACCCTTCCTCAACTCCCTGCACATCACCAAAACGACAATAAATCAGGATACATATATATACAATTAATTAGAACACGTGTTGGGGTCGTCTAACAAAAATCGTCATCTGAAACCGTTTTCTTGTCTCACTTACACATAGTAGGAGTTGTCAAATTTCAGAGGCTCAGGGGTAAATGGCCCATCAAAACCTGATCTGTCCTGGTGTGCTCTACCCTGAGAAATCGAAACAACTTTAGAAATTGCTAAAAAAAAAATTTTTTTTTTACCTTACGGCCTACTTGACAGTAAAAAGAATTAAAAAATGGTAAGGTAAAAATGTAAAATTGTTGAACAACACATTTACTGTTCGGTAAATCTGAGTAATTACCAGTGTGTGGGAGCCAGAAAGTGCAACAATATCCCTGTCATTCAGACCCATCCTGTAGAACACATCTCTCAGATGCTGAGAATCTACAAAGCGTAACCATCACATTCGATTCGAATTAGTTCTCTACTTGACTACAATGGACGGTAAATTACGCGAAAAAAGGGTCGTAAATTAAAATATGCACTAGGAAGTGTACCTCCGTTAGGATTTGGGAGACCAGAAGTGTTGTCTTGTTGTGGAGCATCCTGTTTTTACGATGACAGTAAAATGTGATGTCCATAATAAATTTGTGAAGTTCAGAAACATGGAATTCTAATGTTGTTAGGGAAAACTTACAGCTCGTCCTGGAGAATATGGGATGTGAGGTCCTCCTGTAACTTCAACAGCAACTACTCCAGCAAGCTAAACAATTACGAGAAATGTGTGACAGTTTAGTGGCGAAGTTAGGATTTGATATTCGAAATCATACAAATAACATTATCTAATAAGACTACTTTCACGTACACACATAAAAGTTTAGTTTTAATTTGTGTCATTTTTATTAGTATGTACGTCTACTAAGTTCGATATAGTACTGAAGTTTTACCTGATAAATGTCAGCGTAGGTGATCTTGGGGTGTTTAGCCTTCACTTGTTCTGAAAGTAGCAAAAATATAATTAAGTCAGAAAGTAATTGGCTAATTAAGGGTAATTAATGTAACTAAAACACATTAGTGCTAGTTAATTGCAGAGTAATTAGCTTACCACAAAGATCGACAGCAACTTTGACGCCATTGTTAGGAGGAGCACTTAATTCCATCCTAATTGTACCATTTGGACCTCCTGTCTTTGTTTTTGCATCAAATGTTCCTGCATCATGAAATCTGCAACAGCCCAACCCCGAAATCGCGTTAACAATATATAATAACAATATGTGTAAGCATCTTCTTATAGACCAGTACGTGTTACGTCTATATTGTCTATTGTTAGTATGTCATGTCGATATTAGATAGATTGTGGAGGGGAGAAAGAAGCTTACGCTAAACGGAGCATAATGGGAGCACAATTTTGGCAGGTAATAATATTGCGAAGATCATTGCGAGCTGCCTCTATTTGCTTCAAGTAATCTGCATCAACAGTTGGTGCCATCTTTGCCTTAGCTTTCACAATATGCTCAAAAAAACACTACGAAGTATACGAGTTTAAAACTTTGGAATAAACTTGCAATGTATAACCATGTATCAATGGTCCACTTTATATAAGCTCAAAAAATCTCATGAAATTTCCCAAAATACCCTTGTGATTAATTTAAATTAATCTTTTGGCACATAAATATTGACCGTTTGACCAATAGTTCCTACTAATTTATTCGGTCATTTTTAATAATATGGTAATAAACATTATGTAGTATTTACAAATTGCATAGGGTATGGAACAGATTGTGGATTGTGGAGCTCTAACGCTGTTCGAGAAAAAAGAATGATTAATTTAGGCCAAGTGACCTCGATGCTCCACTCTCTCACTCTTTACGTACATTGTACTTCTATTATTTGTATATACAAGTTGAGTGTTCTGGCTAAGATAAGCGTACAATATTCGCAGTTGCGCAACACAACTGCGAATACACTTGTGTATAATTCTAGATGTTTTGGTTTCAAAATTACTATCTAACAAGTAATAAGATTGATAAATGGATGAATTTAGGCTTTATAGCATGTAGCACGCACATTTGTAGGGGCGGAGCTAGGGGTAGCCTATCTAGGCTAAGGCCCATCCAAGTTTCCGATATATTTTGTACATTTTGCGACAAATATGCAAAAAAATAGGTAAATTGTACTCCCTCCATCCCAATTCAAACGCTCCATATTCCATTTTATACTTCAACACTTATTTATTTCACATTTTATTATTTCATCTTCTTCCATTTCTTCACATGGGCTTCTTTGAAGCTTACCTACTATCTTGAGAAGTTGGCATGAACGTACTGGAGGTAATTTTTTTTACCTTTTTTTTTAGATTAACTACTAGTGGCAAGCGATTCAATGTATCTCAATTTCTCAGTCATCTAGATGCCTCACACGAGATGATCCATTTATACTCGCATTTATAATGAGTTTTTATTATACGGGGTATATCACCAGATATTGACAAATCCGTACGAATGGATTGTCTTAAGTTGGTGACTTTCTTGTTCTTTGAATTTGCTAAATTTTGACATTATCTAAAGTTGGTATTGTAAAAATCTCTTACGAAACAGTCTCGTTACAATTTGAAGAAAAAGAAATTAACTTAGTTATATACTCCTATGTTAGAAGCTAGCTTTTGAATATATATCGATGATCTTAATATCCCTCTCGACAAATAGAGATGTTTATAAGCAAATTAGAGAAACCTGAAAGAGTATAGAGTTTCTTTATAAAATATAACGAAATTTAAATTAAGTGTTACTATAATTTTACAATACCATTAAAAGTATCTGATTGACATACATATGGCCGAAAATAAAAAACTTGAATTTAATGCGTCCTCAGTTTTGTTTTCTAATTTGTTTATCGGGTTTTCTAACATGTGCTCATTGGGCACATGATAAAACTACATTTTCTTCATTAATTAAGTGATATTCTCACTTGAAAAAACTAATTGTGGAATTTTTTTGATTTGAAGTTTTATCATGTACCATATGGGCACACGTCAGAAAAATCATTTGTTTATATCTAACGGATTAAAACCAAATGTAACCAATCCAAAAAATAACAGCTATCAATTAGACAATTACTATTGATGGCTATCTTAGCTTAGTGGTCGTTCGGTTACATGCGAGAATTCGTAATTTCCATGAGATGCCACTTCATACGAAATCTAAATCCATGAGAATTTTTTAAAACTATTTCGTTACGTATAGTAAATGAATTCTCATGAATTAAAAAATTTATTTGACAACCAAACGAGTATTTATATTTTCTCTATTCCTTTTCTAGTTTGCGGACATGATATATGTTGACTATTGTGCACCTCTTTTAAGATGAAAGAAAGACTCCACGATTAACGTTACTCGGTAGTCCTCATATATAATCTTGTCCTCTTTTATTTACACTCGACCTCATGTGATGGTTCTTATTGGTACCACTGGATTAAGAGCATTTCAGGTTGACTTGTGTCCCATTTTGAATACTACGACATTAACAACAATGTTACTATATATCCACTTATCTAGCATCGTAAAACCTCCCATCAAAATTTCATTCACAATAACATTCAAGAAAGTTTGGTAATTTGTAATAAGATATTAAGTCGTCATTCGTAATACACCTATGAAGAGGATGAACAATTGAATTAAAAATTCGTTGATCGAATTGGCATGAGACTCAACCAACTTTATCAGACGTTTTAAATTTTGATGTAAAAATTAAGAACACGCAAGAGTCTTAACAAAACCCATCAAGTGAATTTGTGTTAACTTAGTTCTAAGTACATGTCTTGAATTCAGACTAACGAATGTTGCAACCAAAAGTTCAAAGTAGAGATAGGACTCCGAAGTTAGTTCTATGTGAGTGTAGTTATCAACCGAATGGAATTTATCCAATTGACATCCCACAATTAAAGAGACATTAAAGCTCTTTTTTTAGTATTCCAATCGAATCAAGTTCTATTTTGACATTTTGCATTCCCTTTCAAGAGATGCCCTCCTTTGCTAGCAATTCTTTTCTTTCATTACATGCATGCATCACACACGCCATTGGTTTAGAGAATATTGAGAGTAGGCCAAGTATATCAAGGGTTTTAGAGTTTTGATGGTGTACTTGTACATTTGTACAATTGTACCCCTACTCCCCAAATTAGATGGAGTACGATTTTATCGCACTCAACATCTCTTAACGAGTGTACTTAAATAAAATGATTATTAAGGCCATTAAAATTCACTAGTTGTTAGTTTCTTCTCATTTTCTATTTATAGGTTTCTCTATAGAGCTTAAGCAAAGGTGGTCCATCTAAAAATTCTGATGAATTCCATTATATATCTACGAATCTACGATTAAGATGTACTTCTTGTGGAGTCTTTTCTTGAGTTGAACACTTCACTTATACTTAACTCCCAATTGACAAATTCTTAGCAAACCAAGGTCTGGGCCTCTTTAGTCTTGTTTGGGCCATATCTCTAAAACATATATTCGACTACTAGGCTTCCACGTTTGGGCCAGGCCCAACTCAACATAATATCAGTATTAGTACCCGCCTAGTGTGCGGTTTACCTGTCTCATTTTCCTATCCCACTCCATATACCTCTTCAATCACGTGCTAACATTTCATAAATATTTTCAAAAAATATAATATTTGTTTGATAAAATAATGAAATGCTAGTACACGATTGAAGGGGTACATGAAATTGGATAGAAAAATGGGACAGATGATCCGAACTGCCCGTCGAGGCCCAAGTTCTCCTTCATGAGGATATAGAGTGGGCCAAATCGACATGACCAACATCAAAGGTACCTATTAGCCCGGCCCAAGTGAAATAGAGATCAAAGATCAGGGCAACTTGTAAAAAACGAAGCCCAAAGGTACCTGTTAGCCCGGCCCGAACACACAAACAAACAACAATTTCTTTTGTTCAGCATCAAGTTCTCCAATCTATCACTCATATCTTGGGCCATTTCATTACACAAACCACCCCGTTTTAGCCCACTTGGGGCCCAAATACATGCTCTAGGCCTCCACTGTTCGGCCGGAAATGTCCACTTTTCGGCCCATGGTGAGCCTGAACCCAATCTAGTCAAGATTTTTTTTTTTTTTTTTTCAAATCTAATATGGAGTACTAATTTTGCGAAGTTAAGCTTTAGGTCGATGCTGATTTTTGGTTTAGCAATATTTTGGCCTTTTGGTGACAAATCACAAAAGTGTTATCTTGTTGTGCTATTATACATTTTTTTTTTTTTTTGGTACAAAGGAGCAGCTAATGCTGCGGGGGTGGGGGTATAAGGATTTGAATCCGAGACAACCTTCGGGCAGATTGAGTTTCTAACCACTAGGTCAACCTTAATCCTCATTGCTATTATACATTGAGTATGCCCAAAAAGTTTAACGAAATTGTACACAAATTAAATTTTCCTATCCAATTTATTAAGGAATCTCACAATGAACTAGAAGAAAACCGTGTAGAAAGTACAAACTACTCCGTTGAAATTAATTAAAGAGATCTTGGATGATCAAGTTAGTACTAATGATATTGCAATCGATCGAAGAGTGATGCATGCTACATAGTAGGAGTATTATACTATGATGATCATATTGACAGCATAATATGAGCAGAACCACATGGGTGCATGCCCATGCTGCAGAATTCTGGTTTGCAGCATATACTTGAGATCCACTTTGTCTACAAACACATTTTGTATTATCTTTCTCGGTTCCACTCGCCCACTCTCGTGCATGTGTGTGTCTTTAGTACTAGACTTTTGTTTCTTACCTGTTCTTATGTTTGATGGTGTTAGATCTTGTTTGTTGATAACTTGATATGTGACGATGAAGTAAGGTGTCTATGGTCTTGGACTCTTGGTGTAATAATGCCAATAGTGTATGTGCAAGTGATTTTAAAGACTCGTGTGCAACATTAGTTCAAAAATTCGTACCAAAATAGACGACTTACCATGTAAGAAAAGCAATTGAGCTTAGAGCAATTACAAAGTTTTAGTTAGACGGCTAGAGTTGCCATTTTGTGCCTCGTGCAGAACGCGGGGTGACACGACACGGTCATGCATGCTTCAATAACATCACCATTATACATCACGTTAACACTCTTATACATCATCATAACGCCGCAGTACATCTATCGCATTATTCTCGCACCCAAATATATGATCATATCATAAACTCTCGTGTTCTTATATGGTACTCCTAACTCCTACGAGAGATGGAGTACTCCGTATAGTTCAAAGATTCCACTACAAGTCAAGTCAACTACCAAAGTACATACTACTAATGTAAATTGTAAATGGCATTGGAATGACTCGGAACACGCACATGCCCATAGATTCACTAGTACAATTTCTAGAGTTCACTCTTAAACGTTCTTATATATTCAACTCCATAATAATACATTAAATTATAAAAACGCCCAAAGAATTTCACCAAAAAATGACAAAAACATTAATCTTAAGTCTCACCTGCCAAGCACACCATCCTTTTCTCTCTCTTATTTATATTTCAGAAGACATGAAACTGAAACATTCCCATATTAAGCTCGTTATGGCCGTTACTCCCTCATATTTACTATTTTACCCCTTGACCTCACTCTCCACTGTCACTCTCACAGTCCCACTCCACCACCTCACTTCACGTCTCCCTACCGAGGACTGATTCGTCATTTCAACTCTAAAACTCCCCTGATATACGACACTTTATCCAGTAAAAAACTCGAAAATCAACATTCTTCATGCATGCAAACCCATTTAAAAATAAAAAAGGAAAATAAAAAACACCAAGCATAAATAAAGGAGTGCACTGTAGTAAATATTAACGGCACTCTGCCCTATGCTTCATTGTGCTCCTCTCTCTCTCTCTCTCTAAAAGAGAGCAAAGTGTGCAGTGACTAGACTGTAAAAAAAAATAAATAAATAAAGGTTTCTCCCAACGTCCTTTCACCTTCACCTCTCTTTGATCATTAAAAGTATCACCCATTCACCCCCTCCCTCTTTTTTATTCGGATTCGAGTCGAGTAAGATTATTGTCTTGTCTATTCATTTCAAGACGTTACCTCTTTATCTTTTCTACAAAATCGAATTCGAGTCGAGTAGGATTAGATAAAATCATTATCTAGCAAAATACACTCCACATATTATGTTGCATAGATCAAAATTTTGAACCAAAGTTTGTTTATTTGGTTGAGTATTTGAGAAGCTATCAAAAAATGGGGTGTTGTGTGTCAAAAATAGATAGACAAGAAATGGTGTCAAGATGTAGAGCTAGAAAAAGATATATGAAACATTTGGTTCAAGCTCGTCAATGTTTATCAGTTTCTCATTCTTTCTATTTACGCTCCCTCCGCGCCACCGGCTCGGCTCTTCTCCAGTTCGCCGCCGGTGAGTCTTCTCTCCACCACCACCACCACCAGCAGAATCACATTTTCAACCACCGTGGGAGTAGTACTATAAGTTCCGGAACGCCACCGCCACCGCTTCCGCCGACTCCACCGCCGCCGCCGTCGATGAGTCCGAGTACTGACACGTGGACGACAACCACCACGTCGACTACAAACGTGACGGTGTTACCTCCGCCGCCGCCGCCGATGCCGGCGACGGGAGGGTCCACGTGGGATTTCTGGGACCCGTTTGTGCCGTCTTCGGAGCCGAGGTCTGGGACGACGGAGGAGGAGTGGGAAGAGACGACGACTGGTAGTGGAGTGACTCCGCCGCCGGTGAGGGTGGCGGCGAGTGTGGCGGCGCCGCCGTCAGTGGTGAGTGGGTTTTCCAAGGAAAGTGATATGGCGGTGGTTGTTTCACGGCAAGGGAAGGAGCTGGTGGAAATCATTAAAGAGTTGGATGAGTATTTTCTAAGGGCGGCTGACGCCGCCGCGGTTGTTTCCGGCGTGTTAGAAGTCCCAACTTTCACTAATCACCATCATCTCTCTTCTTCAGGTAATTAGTCTCGTCTTAAAACTCGGGTAAGACATTCCTATTACGATATAATAACACGTGTTGGTTACTAGACATGTGTCGGAGTCTGTTAGGATTGTCTTACGCAAATTTTGATTTTTTTATCGGAATTTCGGAAAATGTTGGTAATTGATTAATTGTGTGGTGTGTGATTATGTAGGGAAGGTGGGCAATTATGGGAGGAGTATGAGTTGGAGTCCAATGTTATGGGGAGGAGGTGGGAAATTAGGGTTTGGAAAATTAGGGATGGAAGATTGTGGGATGGTGGTTGGAAGAATGGGGATTGTTAATGGTGGTGTTAATAATGTGATTAACAACAATAATATTGGTAATAATGGTGGTAGTCATTGTGCTACACTTGAAAGACTCTATGCTTGGGAAAAGAAGCTCTTCCATGAGGTCAAGGTATGTTATCTCTAGTCAAATTTTCCCTTAAACCAAAGCAACTTGATTACCATGCTTTGTCTAATGTTAAAATGAACAAAATTGTTAGTGTTGGTAGTTACAACTTACAAGTTTGGTCTCTCTAATTACTCCGAAATGCGCACTTTCGCGCTGATTAAACAATGCCACTACTCCGGTGGTACTCAATTTCGATACCACCTCCATTTGATCAAGTTTTAGAAATGGGGTGTGTGAACTTTAACTATGAGCCCTACGAGTGGCGCTAAATGCACCACGAAAACACGTAATCTCGTTGAAATTAAGCATCTCATGTAAATGTATGTTGTGTTGAATGTATGGGGGCAGGATGCAGAGAAATTGAAGATGGAGCATGAGAAAAGAGTGGAGCAACTAAGGAGGTTGGAAGTAAAGAGGGCAGATTACATGAAAACCAATAAAACCAAAAAAGAGGTGGAAAAATTGGAGTCATTATTAGAGGTTGCTTTACAAGCCATCCAAACTACCTCAGAAGAGATCATTAAATTAAGAGAGACTGATCTTTACCCTCAACTTCTTGATCTAATTAAAGGGTAATCTCTTTTTTTACCTCCTTAATCCATCTTGTTAATTTTTAATTAATGCACTGTCTATTATGATTAGTAAATGCTTACTGATGAGTAGGTGTTAGTGTGGAGTACTCTATAGTGCAAAATTTGGGATATTCTGATCACATGTCTTATGGTATAGTCTATAGAGGGCCTATAGTTGTATACACATTATTGCCACTCACGTGCACCTCGTCCCTTATTTGTATGGTTAGTGATAGACTGATATATAGGGCATCAGGGCACACCATTCGACCTTTGCGCAAAGGTCAGTATAACGAGGGCAAGGAGAATTGAACTTGAGACTTAATAATTTGGGTAATACTGTAATAGCGTGACATTCTGTTGTTTACGGGTTAAACCGTAAAATTTCAGCAGTAAATATCAAGATGATTGTCTAGACATTGGACACTTGTTTTTGCTTGCTTTTTCATGTGGAAATTTGGGAGATTTTTTATTTTCTGGGGTCAACTGTTACAAGATTTTCAAGGTCAGCAAAAAGATATGCTATTATTACAGTGTACCAACAGATTCCATTATGTAGAAAGATTTGCACTTTGACTATCCGGGATTTTACTGTCTTTGGATAAGTTTTCAATTTCAAAGTTTTAACTTCTTTCTAATAAAATTACCCAAAAATTTCCTTGATTGAACTTTTACTTGAGTGCGCTGTTTTTACCATTGTGTAATCGAGTACGTTGTCGTACCAAAAGGATAAAAATGTCAAAGGGTGAGACCCTAAAAATCCATGTTAGAAATGACCAGTTTGATCCACTCCTGCTGTGTGCTAGTCTCTTTTACGAAAGAGACAAGAGGCTAAAGACCTAAAGTACAATAATGTGGTGTGTGATGTATGATTTTGTATGCTGGTAAAATCTTCATAATAAATTTGAAGCATGGGTTGGACCATTTTGGTTTTTAATGTACCCTTGCTGGCTTACTACCTATGTTGAGTGTTTTGTATGGCATACGTTGGGTCGGATTTATATACATTCCTCGTTTTGATTCACAGAGCCGAGTGTGAGAATCAATTCCGGGAGTGTAAAATCAATACCCCGTGTGTTAGAGTCATGATGTTATTCTTACGCTTTAGGATACATTAGGTGCAAACTCTTTAAAGATTTATCTGAGATGACATAAGTAATTTGTAATTACCGAGTAATTGATGGTAAAAGGGTGTTTTTACATGGCTTGTAGATTTATGTGCATGTGGAGGAGCATGTACGAGTGTCACCAAGTGCAGATGCACATAGTTGATCAGCTGAAGTTTCTGAATGCCATCCCATCCAACGAACCTACGTCGGAAATTCACCGTCAGTCCACATTGCAACTAGAGGCAGAACTCCAGCAGTGGCAGCAGGCCTTCTGCAACCTAGTCAAGTCACAACGGGACTACATTCATTCCCTAACAGGGTGGCTCCGGCTTAGTCTCTTCCAGTTCAATAAAAATCCGTTGATGAGATCAATCCAAGACTCCACAATCTATTCCCTCTGTGAAGAATGGCAGCTAGAAATCGATCATGTCCCTGACAAAGTAGCCTCAGAGGGGATCAAGAGCTTATTGAGTGTAGTGCATGCGATTGTAGTCCAACAAGCTGAGGAACATAAGCAGAAGAAAAGGTCCGAGACTGCAAACAAGGAGCTCGAGAAAAGAGCAGCCGAGCTAAGGTCTCTAGAGGGGAAGTTTGGCCCCTACTCCATGCCTGAGATATCAGGCACTAGAAAGGGGCGAGACCCAGTTGGGGAAAAACGGGCTAAAGTGGATATGTTGAAGACCAAGGCAGAAGAAGAGAAGGCTAAGCATGATAAAGCTGTGGGCGTGACCAGGGCTATGACCTTGAACAACATGCAGATGGGACTCCCCCATGTTTTTCAGGCAATCACTAGTTTCTCAAGTGTGTGCACACAAGGTTTCGAGAAAGTATACAACAAGGCGAAATCCATGGATCAGGAACACGATGACGTGAAGAGATTAATGGCTTGAAATCAGACATGAGATCATAACAGGTAGAAGGTTAAAACTTAGATTGTGTTTTCTTCTGTGTATAGTTTTAGTCCATGATGAAAAATCATATAAAATACAGCAATGTGAGGCCATCTTTAACCTTAGTAGGAACTCTAGAAGGCTTTAGGAGTTTTCTGATGTTAGCTGAAAGTTACTGGAGATTAACCTTTTACTGCTTTTGTAGGGGTGGTTAACTTGGTGTATGTATTTAGAATTTAGATCTAAGTTTAAATGAAATTTTCAAGAAAAAGGCCTATGTTTCATGGAAGTACAGCAAAATCCAACAGCAGTACATAAGTTAGTAGTTTTTTCCAGCGAATCTGTCAGCTTTACATCATTCAAGAAATCAATTTAGAAGTGTACTAACAAATTTGGAGCACCCACTTTTCTGGTAGGGCAGAACTATGCATATTCTCAGAACTAAGCATCACATTTTTCCGATTCTCTTATTATTACATGACATCTAAACGAATCTGTAAAGTATTTCATAAACAAAGTAAACAGAAAGAGAGGGCATGCGTCACTTACATTGACTGCGCACTTGCGCTTGTCATGCACACGCTACTTAAATAGTCGGGTTGATAGCAACTTCACCCTCAGACTGGACATTCTCCGCTCAAGTTGTCGTCTCTACCATCCCTGAACAAGAAAATCAAGAGTAGGAAAATAATACCCTGCAAAAAGAGAAGTCAGAGTAATCTGATAGACAAAGTTTCAGAAACCCAGATCTAAATACGAATGTTAAAGTATGCTGAATTACCACCACTGTAAGAACTGAAAAGTATTGCAAAGATTTATTACTACCTTAATATCAATGATGGTAAGAAAATACATTGATGACAGTATGCATTCTATGCATTACTGGCTTTACTAAGTCAGATCTTCGTCTTCAGTTTCTTAATCGTAACTAGTGCTCTATGTTCTAAGCCTTCAACAATCAAAGGATTACATACTTCCAAGTACTGATGTACGTCGACTGCAGGACTGTCTGTGTGCTCAGAGCCTCGATCTATTTCAATGCATATGTCAAACTCGGATAGCCGAGCAAGCCGCATACTTGCCACTAATATCAATCCCTTGACAGACATACTGAGTGTTTCCTATGTATCCTACACTTAGATGTAAGCTTCTGATACTACCTGTATACACATCCACAACCTGATCAGTCCTAAGAATTGGAGGATAACTTGCATTTACCCTGTAACCACATCAGCCGCTTGTCTACTTTCAGGGACAAGAAAACCTCCCTCGCAGTTGGATTATTGAACAGGTCAAGAGCAGCAAAATAGACCTTTTCATCAATGTCATGCAGCAAATCCAAAGCATTTATACACTTCTCTATGGAGTATCTCTGATCGCATATCTGATGTGCTTCCGACCTCATTCTTGATGCAACTGCCATCTCTATTATTGCGTCTGCCATTGTATCCTCAAGCCCTTTACGCCCTCTCTTCCTAATAACCGGGGTACTAATGTCTGCGGACTGTAACTTTACATGCTCAGTTCCTGCATCAGCCACTTCCTCTGATCCTGTTGAACCTTCTTCTGTTACATTGCTCACAGGACCTGCAACTCCTCCCTTTTCACTGACCCCAATATTGTTTTCAGTTCCACCATTCTCAGAGAATAAAATGCACAATTGCTTATAAATTGGACAGCCAGAGGCTCGTACAGTATCAGCATCAGGATGTTCCTACATGAAGTATTTCATATGAAAGGGTAAGTTACATTCCTTTCTACTGATATTCTGCTACATGCTATGACAAACAAACAACAGAACAGTTGACGAACAACAGAAAACTCTCATATGAAACCGTCTTACAATCACACATGTATAAACTGCGAAACCAGTACTTATAAACCAAGATACAGAAGTTAACTCTCAACCAAATTGAGATAACAATATTACCTTTATGTAGGCATCCCATACTTCATCTTTGGCCTTAATAGCCCCAGTAGCTTCATCCAAACTGAACTCATTTCGCGCAAGCAGTGACTTCACTGTGGCATACTGCTTCTTCAAGACAGAATACCGATATTTCAACTGTTCTTTATCCCATCTCAAACCAGTTCTAGCAAAAAACTCATCACATATATACTTCCATTTGTTCATTGCTGATATTTTGTGACCATTTCTTTGACAAATTTGTTCAACCATCAAATCAACTAGAACCTTTGTTAGGGGGGCTGTCCATTTCGCCCTACCTTGATGTTGTTCATGGTGCATCAGTACAGGCATTGCCTTCCCTGATCGCGTAGCCGAGACAGACATCTGGCCTGGTGATTTTAAGCAAAGATAATTAAGTCAGGTGAGAATTCCAGAGGCAGGATATTGGTGCTCCATATACGACAACAAAGTTTTAGTCCCGAAATAATTTATTCAGCTTAATACACTAAATCGTATGTGTATCATCTCTTGGTAAAACGTCACATTACAAGTTCCTACAATTAAAGGGTCTCCGAGAAACAACCTCCCATTACTCTCCGCAAACATAAAGGTTGCGTATATATTAGCCTTCACTTTTAAGTTACCCTTTGAGTACTTCTTTTATCACTAATTTCAATTGAAAAAAGAGGTTGCGTCTCGAAAATTTATTTACGTATCCACTTGCGCGCGGAATCAAACCACACACTTATGACTTAACCCACAAAAGGTTAAAATACATCAGAATTATAACATAAATACTAAAAAGAAAACGACCATGGATATTCAGGAACCCCATAATCGTATACAATAAGCTATTTATATTACACCAAAATTGTGAATTACCATCAATTACATTGATAATGTGACTTCCCTTAAAATACCCATCATGCATAATGTGATCATGTTCATCATCATCATCATTATAGTATCCGAATTTAAGATAAATACAAGGAATTGAAGAACAGTTAAATTATCAATATAATTTGGAAAGAAAAAGAAAGGAAGAAAATTGTGAAGAATGGCGAACCTGTAGAGTAATTGGATGATTTAACCAACCACGAAGCTGCACCTCTTTTACGCTATTATACGTCCGGGGAAAAGGACAAAAGGAAGATCGAGTGAAAAAAGTGTTTTAAGTTCAATAGGTTAATTAATTTCTTCTTGATTTCCCCTTTATTTTTGGGCTTATAGGTCAAGTTAAAATGTAAAAAAAAAAAAAAAAAAAAAAAAAAAAGTTAAAACGTTTGTTAGGGAAAATGATTTAAGGATTTTTTTGGTTGGTGTAGTGGGCGAGGGATGTTAGTCGGTGCGATTCTCAAAATAATTTTCTACACATCCTCTCTATGAATAATTAAACTTGCATGCATCCGACCACCCCCCTTATACCTTATGGCAAGAGCCTTTAAAGTGGTCAATGAATTAACTTGGTTGGATGTCGTACCGGACCTGATATTTAATTATTCACAACTTCTCCAAAGCATTAGTTGCTGAGAAAGGCTTAATGTATATGAATATACATTACCAAACATATATCCACCAATTTCTCTCTCCTTAACCCCAGAAATCTCCTTTTTTCTGGGCATATTTCGAATTGGCATTTTATATCTTGAGCTGACAATCTCATATTCTGAGTTGACATTATCATTTCTGAGTGGTTTTGTTTTGATGTATTCTGAATTGACATCTTCATATATGAATTGACATGCTATTTCATGAGTAATAATCTGTTACCCGTGAGTGTGCATTTGAGAGTGAGAAGAGGAGATGTGAGTCATTAAAAGTGGTGAATATACCATTTTAACCCCCATATACATTTTTGAGTGTATATGTCATATAGGTTTAGTCTTACTCAGTCATCCCGGGAGCACAAGGAGCATGATGGTCCTTCTTACAATGGAGGAGTAGGGACCACACTTAAAATAATTTAAAATCTATTTAAGTATGGTCTCTACTCCTCTATTGTGAGAAGGACCACCATGCTATTTGTGCTCCTGGGAGCATGGTATAATTTGCGCCTTAAAGATAAACAAAATATGGATTGAACATCTCGTGGACACTTATCGAGCTTTCTAAAAATTCCCAACCTTTTTTTCGAATAATTTTCTTTTATTGAAAAAATCGGTTTAGCCAGTTCCCTCTACTTTTCTTTATTGTTAAACTGTAGTTTATTTTTTGGAAAAAAAATTCCAATTTATATTTAATAGTTTATTATTTTATTTAAGTGGTGCATGCATGCTCCAGTGTCCTGAATTTTGAGACTGAAGTGTCCCGGTATCTGTTTTCTCATGGTGCATGTTCGTACTCGTGAACCTAGGCATTCACTAGGCTTTTTTTGCTAAGGACTTGCACAAGGTTATGCACCTTGTTGACCTTTTGGCAATGCAATAGTATAGGTTAAGGATCAAGTTGGATTAGAGCTTTTTTAAAAAATGGATTTGAACATGACGTGTCAAATATCTCAATCTCAATAAAGTGGCTAAATATCTCAATATTATGTAAAAAGAATGTAATATTCTTGATACAATCTACTCAATTTAAATTATGAAGAAAATCACAATAAAAAGAAGTAAATTATTTGTTTCTAAAAGTACCGTCATTGCAGATCTGTTTGGATATTTTTCTCTCCCCAAGGTCTTTTTGTATTTCATATATAAATGTGTTTGATGTTAAACACATTGTCCATCCTCTAAAAATTCTACATGAAAAATAAGTGTTACTTTTCTACCACCAATTTCTTAGAACAAACATTTAGAAATTGCAAAGTCATGAGTGGAAGGCATAGGTTAGTTTGTTCTCCACACAAACCTTGATTTGCATATAAGACTTTATCTATTTTGTTGTTGTTTGTTTATTTGTTTACAGAGTTACAATATTAATGGCATTTTGCATTATACTCAGAAATTTTGAAGGACATTTGAAGAAGAAAGATCAGTTTTTCGGAAGATCACCAAAAATAAAGTTGAATAACACGTCAAATAAAGCCATATCAAATCAGTGAATTACCATATTGTAAGTATCGATCTTTTTATAATCGATCCACATTTCTATGTCTTATTCTCTACAGAATTGAGACTGAAGTCATTACTTTTCTCTTAATTTGCTATGGTTGTCTTGTCTCTAATAAATGTGTAGAAGTGTCCATGATCAAGGTGAATGAGCTCAGGTGATAAATGTTGGTACCTAGACTTTATAACAAAACAAGTCTAGGCTATCTCGACATCCTGATAACACCACCAAATCTTGGACCTCAGACCCGGAATTTGGCGGATCAAAGGGCTATTGAACTTCGACACTACCAAATCATCAGCTGGTAAAACAGCTTCTCATCACCATCAGGGAGGTTGAGTTATCAGGGTCGCGGAAGCAGCATGTACCTCCTAAGCGCATGCCCTGCCAGCAAAGAAGATTGGTGTGTCTGGTGTAGTATTTCTAGCCATGGTCGTCTATAGGAACGCCAGGGACTACCCTATCAAGCATGAAGCTTAATTTGTAAGCAACATGGTTAGACGTTCCATCCGGGTCTCAAAAGTTCCACCCTGGTCAATGGTCATACACATTTGATTGATGACTTAGATCAAACAACAAGAAGCAGAACTTAATTGCAGAAGGATCATCAAAAGTTCGATCAAGGAAAGCCAATTAAACGTGTACTGATCGACTGTACTCGTACTTGTTTTTACTAATTACCACGATTGGACATTGCATGCACATGATTCTTGTCATCAATTTTAAGGAGTAAAGTGGTGGAATTATTTTTCAAAATATAGATGAAAGAAATGGATCACCCCTAATATTGGGAGTATAGTGCAAATGCTGTTTCAATAATGAGTAATGACTCGATATCCTCCTCTTCCTCTCTCTCTCTCACACACACACAACGTAAAGAAATGAAAGAAATGGGCAAAGTAATAAAAAATAAAACGACTCTACCTGCAAAACTGTATTCAGAGTTCAGAGAGTCGGAGCCTTCTGATTTGATAGAATTAAGAGCCTACAATGTTTTCAGTCATAAAAGTTATAGCCATTTTTCGCAACCAAGGAGGTAGATAAAAACATGATCGTTTTCTGTACATGTTTTCCCCATTGCATTATGACAGGGATTTCAAAGCTAGGGTAGCCGAAGCTACAAAACGTACAGAGGCTATTATAACTCTGAGCATTCTACCACACGATCAGACTAACAAATTACATATATACAGCTTGTACAGCAGGAATCCTCCAGAACTTGCGTCAGGAAGCTGTGTTAAATATCGACTGGATGGGTGTAACTACTGCTCTTGCAGACGCCAAAAACTGGAGATTAGGAACTCATATCCAGAGTGAGAACAAGTGTCTGCTCATGCAAAAGACGATATATACTAGGGGAAGAGAAGAATGGATGACAATAGAAACAGCTGAGGACAACCTTAGGGTCGGAGGGTGGCTTCTGAAGGACGATCAGGAATTTGTAATTAACAGTCTTCAATTTCGTCATCTGTACATTCACTTGACTGATCCACGGCATTAGTCGTACCTAGCTCATCATCTTGCATTAAGTTATAGCTGACATTGGGATACTCAGAACATGAAGGTGCTCTGTGCCCAAGCCATTTATTTGCAGGTTTATATTCAGTGCAGACAACAGATACATTGGATAAGCTTTGGCCATACAAATTGTCGAGCCTTTGCCTCTTTATCTGGTGCTGCAGTAACAAATTTAAAAAATGAATTAATAACAGTCAACATGAGTACATGATTGATAATTTGATAGCAACAACCATTCTACAGGACTGTAGAAACCCAACAGGGTACGAAGGCTTGAGTACTAAATGAACAAAGCCAACGGCTGAATTTGAAATACATTCATGACTCGGAAAAAGCGACAAAAGGTACATAAATTAATTGATGGCGTTGCGAAAAATCAAACAAAGCCAACATTTCTAATTTTGATAAGCAGACAAAAGCAAGCATTCCGTCAATTGTCAATTTGTCACAATAAGATGCAAACAACTGGACCATGCAAAATCCATAGACAAGTTGAAGACCATTCTACAAAAATAAATGCACCATCAAAATGCACGCATAGCAAAACAGACTTTATATCAGACGTTTTAGAAGAAAAAGAAAAAAAAACACTCTGGAAAAGTAAAACTCTGTATGCCTGCAAAGTCATGATAACTGATAAGCACTCACCATATTGCGGCGTGCTGACTGCTCCACCTGCCAAAGCATTGGACGACGTATTGCATGCCACCTGGTGATGGCAATTAAACTGAATGATGAAAAAATTTCACATCTAATCCATAAGCAACATCGTATGATTGCCATACCTGGACGGAGAAGGATGAGCATTACCAAAAAGCACCCCCCGGACAGCTACAGAAGCTGCAGCTGACTGAATAACGTTCTCTGCTATATAGTTTCTAGTAAATACCCGATGGCCGGAGGATAGAAGGTAGTCAGTATCACTCAAATAAGACGTCACAACACATGCATCTTCAATAGCATCCTGACCCAGGAAATCTAAAACTGCAAGGTAAATGTTCGCAACATGAGATTGGTATGATGTTCATTAGAATGTTTCAGAGTTGTGCTTAAAGCCTAAAAACATGGAAAGAAACTGAAACAGGCAGAAGTATGTGTAAAACCAACGAGCTACATAGAACTGTTTAAACCAAGTCTACATCTAATACTATATATATAAACCTCAAACCAAGTCTACATCTAACACTACATATATTACATAGTTTTGACCCAAAATGGCTTCGAAACAAAACTGGCTCAACTTTTTGTGGAAGCCTCTAGGGCTCATATTAAGGGTTTTGGCAAAATACTACAGCCAAAAACATATGGTAAGTCCCAAAATCACAAGAACGAGGCTTCATATCCAAGTATCCAACAAAGGTACTCCAAAGTTAACATGGTCAAATTTTAAGAACATTCGCATACTTTTCAAAAAGTGGACAAATTTGGCAAAAATCTATGCCATGACAGGCAAATGAAGGTGATGTGACTGGTTTTAGAAAAATATTGGAGCCAAATTCTTATGTTATGTACCATGATCGGAAGAAAAAAAAGCACGTTAGCCTCATCAGGTGATGTGTGTCAAAAGGACTCAGAGAACTCTAATAGAGGAAACGGCCCTCATGTGGCCAATGGTCAATTTTTACAAACATTTGGTTATTTTCCAAAAAGTGGTCAAAATTGGCTAAAACCGAAGTATAATACATGGTTTTTGGCCTAAAATGGCTTCCAAAAAAAAAAAAAAAATAGAGCCCAAAACCTATAGTAAATCCTAAAGTCGGCTAAAGAAATGCACACTTGCCTGCAGAAGACATGTGCTTAAAGAGCTTAAAAACTTCCTAAACATAGGAATGAAGCCTCATATCATACAAAGGTACTCCAAGGCTGTCCATAGTATAGTTGTAAGAACATTTGGATACTTCTCAAAAAGTGGTCAAATTTGGCGAAAACCGAAGTATATGATCCATGATTTTTGGCTAAAAATGCTCCTCAAAAAGAAAAGGCTCAAATTTTTGTGGATGCCCCTAATGTTGATATTACAGGTTTTGGAAGAATATTATAGCCAAAATCCTATGCAAAGTACTATGATTGGACAAAAAAGGCACGCTAGGCTTATCGGTTCATATGTGACAAAAAGGCTTAAAGAACCTCTCTAACAGAGCAATCGACTCCCTTATCCGACAAAGGTAACCCATGAATGGCCGTGGTAAACTTTTAAGAACATTTGGTTACTTTCCAAAAGGTAGTCAAAATTGGCTAAAACCGAAGTATATAATACATGGTTTTGGCCAAAAATGGCTTCGAAACAAAAATGGCTCAAAATTTTGTGGAAACTCATAGGGGTCATATTAAAGGGTTTGGCAAAATAATAGAGCAAAAAACCTAGCGTAAATCCCCAAATCGTCAAAGAAACGCACGCTTGCCTACTGATGACACGTGCTTAAAGAGCATAAAAACTACGCCAACGAAGCCATATATCAAACAAAAGTACTCCATGGCTGTCCATGGTAAAGTTGTAAGAATATTTGGATACTTGCAAACAGGTCGTCAAAATTGGCCAAAACCGAAATACATAATCCACGGTTTTTGGCTACAAATTCTCCTGAAACTAGAAAGGCTCAAATTTTTGTGGATGTCCCTAAAGGAGATATTACGGGTTATAGAATAATATTAGAGCTAAATTCCTATGCTAAGTACCCTGATCGGCATAAAAAGGCACGCTAGCCTCAACGGGTGATGTGTGTCGAAAGGGCTTTAAAGAACTTCTCCAACAAAGAATCTACTCTCTTATCCAACAAAAGTAATCCATGGATCGCCATGATAAATTTTCAAAACATTTGGTAACTTTCCAAAAAGTGGCCAAAATTGGCTAAAACCGAAGTATAATACAGGGCTTTTGGCCTAAAATGGCTTCGAAACAAAAATGGCGCAAAATTTTGTGGAAGCTCGTAGGGGTTATAAGAAGGGATTTGGCAAGATACTATAGCCAAAAACCTATAGCAGATCCCAAAGTTGGCAAAAGAAACGCACACTTGCCTACGGACGACATGTGCTTAAAGAGCGTAAAAACTTCCTAAACACAGGAATGAAGCCTCATATCGTACAAAGGTACTCCAAGGGTGTCCATGGTAAAGTTGTAAGAACATTTGGATACTTCCCAAAAAGTGGTCAAAATTGGTCAAAACAAAAGTATATAATCTATGGTTGTTGGCTAAAAATGTTCTTGGAATAGAAATGGCTCAAGTTTTTGTGGATGCCCCTAAAGGTGATATTACGGGTTCTAGAAGACTATTAGAGCCAAATTCCTATGCTAAGTACCATGATCGGTAGAAAAGGCGCGCTAGCCTCATCGGGTGATGTGTGTTGAAAGGGCTTAAAGAACGTCTCTAAAAGAGGAAACGACCCTCTTAACCAACAAAGGTAATCCATGGATGGTCATGGTATAGTTTTAAGAACGTTTGGTTACTTTCCAAAAAGTGGTCAAAATTGGGCTAAAATTGAAGTATAATACATGGTTTTTGGCCTAAAATGGCTTCGAAACAAAATTGGCTCAAAAATTTGTGGAAGCTCATAGAAGTCATACTAAGAGGTTTGGCAAAATACTAGAGCCAAAAACCTAAAGTAAATCCCAATATCGTCAAAAGAAATGCACGCATGCCTACGAATGACATGTGCCTAAAGAGCTTAAAATTTTCCTAATCACAGGAATGAAGCCTCATATTCAACAAAATACTAGATGGCTGTCCATAGTAGAGTTGTAAGAACATTTGTATACTTCCCAAAAAGGGGTAAAAATTGGCCAAAACTGAGGTACATAATCCACGGTTTTTGCTAAAAAATTCTCCTGAAATAGGAAAGGCTCAAATTTTTGTGGATACCTCTAGAGATGATATCACGGGTTTCAGAAGAATATTGGAGCCGAATTCCTATGCTAAGTACCCTGATCGGCAAAAAAAGGCACGCTAGCCTCATCAGGTGATATGTGTCGAAAGGGCTTAAAGAATCTAATCGCTTAAAAGATGTCCATTCGTAAATGATATCTAGTTTTTTCCAAATTAATTGAATCAATTTTCAATAGAATATAAGAAGACGATGACAGGAAAGAACATAGACATCAAATTATTGTCCGCATAATCTACAAACATCGATGAGGTAAGCAAAGATGGGTGGAAGGTAGAAAAAAAAAAACAGTAAAATTTGACATAAAGTTAAAAAAGGGCGTGTATTTTCCAGAGCTGGATACAATTCACAGTGCAGAAAGCATTACTATGCATATGCAGCAGAAGAGATAGATAGTTTGTGGAGGTGAAGCTCAGTAAAAGCACGACAGTAAAGTAAAGTCCTGATTTCTGACCATTGACTAAACAGGAAAAACTAGGTAGAGGCATGTAGCTAACCATTTTCCTGCAAAAATTCAGCCACAGGCCTTGCTTGCCCATATGCTTGACTGAGAACCTTTTCTGGAGCCTCCATCTTCAAAGGTAATCTAGTGAATCCTTCTTTCAAGTAGAAATCTCCATCTACGAATCAAAGAACAAACTTCCAGTTAGAAGTAAAGCATACCTGACAATTATATGATAAGTGTCTAATTAGGTGGATGGGTACCGCACAATAGTCACTACAGATGAGAATGGAATTATAAAAAAAATAAAAAAATAAAGTAAAACACCAAGCACTACTGCACTAGGGTAAAATTTATAATAAATACTGGAATGAATGAGAGGCTTCGATGTGAGAGTAAGTCCAATGCCGCATGATATATTATCTTTTGAAAAAAGTGAACACAGATAAGAATAACAAAGGCATGCTTCCAATAGGAGAAGACTAATTCTAATACATAAATACTTCAAACAAATGAGCAGAGTTAGACTATTGCCACAAGAACTTTCTGGTACTGGTACTTACTACATTCCATGGTACAATCGGTCTCCCTTTTGTTATGCAAGAACTTCCCGAGGGCATGAAATAAAGATAGGGTCTGATCTCTGCCAAATCGCGGAGAGAGACCAGTATCATCTTGAACAGAATGAAGTCCAGATTCAGACTCAGAGGAGCATTTGTCAGAAGATAAAAGCTCTGTTTTCTGTTGTCTTAAACAAAAGTATTGCAAAGTCATGATAGCATGTCTAATATCCCCTCCACTTGCATTGGCTATTGTATCAATCTGGTCACTAGCTGTGTTGCATAGTTCTTGTACACATATACTGGAAAGTGCCTTCTTAAGGGAATTAACTGTAATTGGATTGAAAGCCACCTGAACAATTCAGCAAAGGACGTCACATAATTAACTAATCCAAGAAAAGGACTAGGAAAAGTTTAAAAAAAAAATCTCAGCCCATCAAAGCCCACCCCTCCAAACACGAAACAAACATAGGACGGGGAAAAATTGTCCAGGAATGGTAACCTTACAAGCTCCAGCACTCTCGACAGTTGAGGAAACTTCCTCCCAGTAACGCATGCTTACATCAGCAGAATCGGCTCCACTGTACTCAGTTATCAATATTACCGTGGGTATCTGAACAGACTTCACAAGAAGTTGCAAGCACCTGTGAAGTTTTCCTTGAGCAGCTTTTCCATTAGGCATAGGAAGATCTTCAATCAAGAGTACCATAGGAGGTCTTGATCCATTACAAGATGATGACAGCACTCCATATTTTCTAATTCGTTCCACAAAATTCTCAAATTCATCCGATTTAGATATGTACCGCAACCCTATAAATAATAATGTCTTAATGAAAGCAGAAACGGATTTATTACAAATAATCACTAAGGGCAGGGACAGCCCGGTGCACATTGGCGTCCCCGCTAAGCGAGGGTCCGGAGAAGGGTCCCACCACAAGGGTGTAATGAGGGCAAACCTTCCCTTGTCAATTTATTTGACAAGAGGCTGCTCCCAGGACTTGAACCCTTGACCTATCGATCACACGGCAACACCTTTACCGGTGCGCCAAGGCTCCCCTTCATTACAAATAATCACTAAAACACAAAAATATGAAAAACTCTCTATTTAACCAAGAGGGATAACCTTAATCCTTGTTTATTTCAAAGCAATGATAATATATCCTTATATATTACTTCCCCTGTGCCTCGCAAGAATCAAAGATAGATTATATAAACAGTTCAAGTTTACTTTTCATATACATATACTTAGCACAAATCCTGCATCCAAGCCTGAGCAAAATTCAGCAGTACCATGCACAGAGATCTCCGACACCATTACATAGGAAATTTCAAACTTTTGGCAAATTCATAAAACAAGAACGAACTTGTTCTCAATGTTAACAGCTAGCCTATCTCTTTTTGGCAGGAGACAAACTTGTTAGCACAGGTACCTGTACTCGAGTTATGGACATGTTCTTGCCACAATGTTGGAGTAGGTGTATTCCACTCGCAAACTTCTGCTCCAAGATGAGACGCCACAACACGTATAGTCGCCTACATGCAACGAATAAGTACTATTTGATATGCAACAATCAAAACACCTAGAGACATGATCAAGGCCTGAGGTAAGTGGGAACATACAGATTTTCCAATTCCAGCTTGGCCAGTGATGAGAAGTACATAATTACCGCACTCCGGCTGCAGAAACAAGTAAAAAAAAAAAAAAAACAGTTCATCGCTTTATTCTCCCTTGTCTCTAAAAACAAACTTCTTAGAAAAACTAGTACATTATAGTATTATACCAATCACTACCCACCTTTGGGTTATTCAATTTATCCTCAAGCCACACTTTTATTTCCGCCACCTATCAATGCACCGCAATCATTGAACAGCATTACGTAACTACAATGGAAACAAGAACTCACAAAACCATTATATGCCCGTCAGAAGGTGTAATGTACCTTCTTTTTATGGACAGCGAGCTCATCTAATGAACGCGGTCTATATTTATCGACCCACGACTCTGCTCCATCAACCTTCTTAGAACCTAATTCAATTTCTTTCCCAATGTCAGGAAACATAATAGGCCAGAAAGCTCAATGATCGCATAAGTTTATTACGGTCTTAGAACTTCAGGGGAACGACATTGCATTAGCATATCGACAAAAAAAAAGAAATCGAAACTAAACATGAAATTCCAATTCCAATTCAATTCTACTCAAATACCTAGAAATTTCATACGGAAAAGAACAAAAGTACATTGCAATTACGGCATACCAGTAGATACCTTAAACCCAGCAAAACCCTCGGCGAAATCTTCAGATAGAAACTTAAGCTGCAATCCACCAAATTCAAGCAACATTTCTAAGATTAATTTAAATTAAAATTTCGCAAGTTTCTGCACAATTAATTCTGCAAAATAAACAAAAATTCAAACTTACGTCATCGAAAGTGGAAAACAAATCAACGGAAGAGGAGAGAGAATGAGAAACGCGCGGTCTTTTCTTGTGCGACGTCGTTTTAGAATTTGAAGCTTTCGACTTCGAATTCGATGATTTGGGAATTAAATTGTTACGATTGGGCTTAGAATTTGAGGGATACGATCGATTTTTGTTGATATTGTCGCCGTCATCGTCGTCGTCGGAAGATAGGATTACGACGGCGTTGCTCCGTTTCTTCATTTCGGAAACCCTAATTCGATTTCGATTTTCGCGCCAACGGATGAGGAACAGAAACCCTAATTTAGTTGCAGAGAGATTCTAGTAGCACGGAAGTTGGAGAGTAGAGTGATGGTGTGAAAAAAGGGCGGGTGTTTTTTTTAATAGTACCGCCCATGACCCAAACTGTAGCAGTGTGTGTTCATGTCTTTGGCGTACTTCGGAAGCCTTTGCTCAAACTTGGTTTCCGCCCCCCATATGCTTCCTCACTAGTCCCTTCTTTTTTATGATATGATGATGATCCGGTTTAGTCTAAATTTGAGACACACTAGCTATCTTAAGTTATTACAGAGTATATCTTTGGCTTGAATATGATACCAATAGTAAACAATACATTTCTCTCTTCTGTTTTTCTTTTCCTATCTTCATCTTTTGGCATGTGATACATTTAATTTTAACTGAGAAGGGTAAACACTGTGATACATTTGATATTTTAAAGTTGCGTGAATGTGGGACAGCCTTGGACCCCCTTTTCAATAAGAATAACAACAATAGACATTAACTCCGGAGTTTTAACTAGGTCTTCAAGCATCAAAGACAATAAAAAAAAAATACTCCATAAGAGAACCATAACTCATAGGAGTTGGGGTAAAACGTGAAATTCATTTTTTTTTTTTTTTGAAGTAGGTAAAATTCATATTCTTAAAGGGAAAAAGGAGAATAATGTCGGATCAAAAGACATTTTGAAATCCGATTCAACTAAAAAAAAAAAATAGAATTCAAAAACTCGATCCAACTCAACTCGATTCATCATCGTCGTCGCGTTATAGTGTTGTTGCCAATTAGTCAGCCAGCCGTCTCTCGGTCTCTATATTCCCCTACCAACCCCGTCTCACCTAACCAAAAAAAAAAATCGCATATACCAAAATTACTTACCAACCCCTCCCTCTTCTTTCTTCTCACGCTTCATCTAATCTCCCTCTCCTCTGATTTTCCGATTATCACCCTCCAATGGCAACCGCAACAAACACCTCCTCTCTCTCTTTCTCTCTATCCCAAACCAACAAAGGCTCATTCCCCAAGTCAACTCCCCCTCCATCCAACCTCTCTTTCGGGTCGGGTTTTAATTCGGGCACGTGTCGGGTTTTGTTGAGCTCCAACACCCGGGTTAGATCCAGGATTTGTGCCAGCTCAGCTCAGTTAACCCCTGCTGACTCACCCACTACCACCAGCATCGGGATGACGAGCTCCCCTGTGGGTCCTACTATTGTTGAGGTTGATTTGGGTAACCGGAGTTACCCCATTTATATCGGGTCGGGTCTTCTTGACCAGCCCGATCTTCTTCAAAGGTAACTTAAATTTCACTCCTCTTTATTTAACCTTAGTAAAATTGCATATGCCAATTGTTACTGTACAGTAAAAATGGCTTTGCTAAACTGTCTCTGCGCTTTCTTAAACCCTCGTTATGTTAAAATGAACACAATGGCGCATGAAATTGAAGTTGTTGATCCTTCTTGATTACGTAAGAGTATAAAAGACGATACCTTTTGCATTGATAGGTGGGTAAATGGGGGGTAATGTTGTTTGATTTGCTATATGCCTATATGGGAATATATGCATTTGGAGTTTGGTGGTGTTGTATTTCAAAAATAGAACAGTCTCTCTAGATGTTTTCGACATAGGATAAGGTTGCGTACATCGGACACCTCTTTACGTGATCCTAGGCGGGAGCATTCGGGCTAATGTTGTTGGTGTTTCGGTTTTGTGGGGGAATAGGTGGGAAAGACTTGAAATTTAAGTACTCCCTCGAGTTTTATTTGATCTTACGCAATGAAATGGCACGGATTTTTTCATTGATAGGTAGTAAGTTGTGGTGGAAAATGAAAGTGCATTCGACACCTCCTTACCTGACCATAGGCAGGATCCTTTGGGTAATTTCGATGTTGTTGTTGTTCGGGTTTTATGGTGGAATAGATGGAAAAGTAATTGATTTTTTAACCATGTTACTGTGAGCTACTAGATGGACATAGTTGATGGTGTTATTGTTAAATCAGGCATGTGCACGGGAAGAAGGTTCTTGTGGTTACCAATACCACGGTTGCTCCCTTGTATTTGGATAAAGTTGTTGATGCATTAACCAGAGATAACCCCAAAGTTACGGTTGAGGCGGTGATTTTGCCTGATGGGGAGCAGTATAAGAACATGGTTAGTGTCTTCGTCATAGGAGAGGTTCGTTTTTCTTTTTGGTTCGTTCTGCCATTGACAGGAAATTTGATAAATTGGCTGGATTCCTTGTCCTAGGAAACTCTTATGAAAGTTTTCGATAAAGCTATGGAGTCACGCTTGGACAGGCGGTCTACTTTTGTAGCCCTTGGGGGTGGTGTCATAGGAGATATGTGTGGATTTGCAGCTTCAGCGTTCTTGCGTGGTGTTAACTTCATTCAAATTCCAACAACTGTTATGGCACAGGTCCGACCTTGTTTTATTTTCTGGTGCATTGTATGTGATGTTTACAATTACGCATTATTTTCTTTACACCGTTTGTAATTGCTGATGACATGCTTATTCAGGTTGATTCTTCAGTTGGAGGAAAGACTGGCATAAATCATCCTCTGGGGAAAAATATGATTGGTGCTTTTTACCAACCTCAGTGTGTACTTATTGACACTGACACGCTAGACACACTGCCTGACAGAGAATTGGCCTCTGGAGTTGCCGAGGTTATAAAATATGGGCTTATCAGAGATGCTGATTTCTTCGAGTGGCAGGAGAAGAACATGGGTGCCCTATTAGCACGGTATTTAATCCAGACATGTGTATCATGAGCAACTCTTCCGTTTTGCCTCTCATTGTGTTGCGAATGGAGTGAGAATTATGATCCTTCTAGGTTTTCATACCTCAGGAGTTAGTAACGGGTTGGTTGGTGTTATTTCAGGGATAAAGCAGCATTTGAATATGCTATTAAGCATTCTTGTGAAAATAAGGCGGAGGTGGTTTCCTTGGATGAGAAAGAAGGCGGACTTAGGGCAACGTTAAATTTAGGTCACACCTTTGGACATGTGAGTTTTTTTCCTGAATTCTTTTATTTTGCTTCGAAAATCTCAACAATGCGAAAGATCTTGAAAGCTCATAATGAAGCTAACAATAAGCTTCAGGCTCTTGTTTTTGAGCTCTAGTTATCACACGTGATCCTTTGAATAATCGTTTGGCCTTATTTGGTGCTAATCAGCATAAATATTGTGGCTCTTTCCCCAGGCAATTGAAACAGGATTTGGCTATGGGCAATGGCTTCATGGAGAAGCAGTTGCTGTTGGAACGGTATGTTGTAACTTACATCTGACATCACCTTTGTAGTTATGCACCATGATTATGCTAATTTTGGCTGTTTTGTTCAGGTCATGGCTGTGGATATGTCTCACAGGCTTGGTTGGATTGATGACTCGTTAAAGCAGAGAGTACATAACATCTTGAAAGAAGCTAGACTTCCGACTGTTGTTCCTGAAAGCATGACCGTGGAGATGTTCAAGTCCATTATGGCGGTAAGCTTTGGATGCCATCTTTCCAAGTTATTATACTAAAACTATGGCTACAGTTAAGAAATTATCTTGTCTTACATACTCCTGTAAAATGAACCGGCAGGTGGATAAGAAGGTGGCTGATGGTGTGCTCAGGCTAATTCTCCTGAAAGGTCCTTTAGGAAACTGCGTATTCACCTCAGATTATGACAGAGATGCATTGGATCAAACTCTACGTGCATTCTGCAAAAGCTGATGCCTGGACACGAGTGACAGCACAATAATCTTTTGAAACCCTGATTTATTCAGATCATCATCCATAAATAAAGGTCGTGGCACTTCATCATCCATAAATAGGGATTTGTAGAGATGAGAATGGCATTGGTCGTGGCACCTCCTCCCTTTTCTGAGTAGAAGTTCCTGAATCAGCAATTTTATGCTTGTACCAGTGAGTAGTAAGGAGTGATGACATGGTTTGATGTTGTAGATTATAATTGTATACATAATACATGTAAAATAGGCCGAGTAAAATCGAGATTATTGGCATGGTCGATGCTTTGTCTGAGAATGATTACACTGTACTGTAACTGCGAATTCCTGCAACACTTGAATGACAAACCATTTGAACACTTTCCATAATTCCAAGTGCAGGCATTATTTTTTGTTACTTGTACAGGTTGTTGGGTGTCTCATAAACAACACAGCTGATGGCCTATTCGCAATTTCTGCAATGCAAATTCAAGTGATGTCGATAGAACCGCAAATTCATGCGATGGTAAATTTGTGTGGAGCAGTTGAGGGCTGTGTCTATTTTGGTTTGTCATCCTACAGCAGACAGAGAGAGTGGATTTATAAGCTAACATGAAAGATTTTGCACTTGTGGTTGCATGTGGAAAAAATAATAATGGCAAAGATGTATTCTTCCTAGTAGCGTATGTAACACGACGGCCTACTACTCAATTCCAATTCTTATTCAGTGAATCAACTCATCATGTTAACGTAACGTGAGTAATAACAAGTTGAAAAAATCACATCATGTTGAAATCCTATAATGTACTGTAAACAGTCATTTAAATAAATACATGGTCGAGGAGAGATATAGTACTCCGTAGTTTACAGCTTCAAAATAACAAATTACTCTCATACTAGTGTACTACTATCCTAAAAAAAATCGACAATCGGTTAATTGTTCTATATTACTCCAATTCAAAATAAAGCACAATATTTTTTTAAAAAAAATTAAAAAGAAAATAAAAAAAAGGGGGGGTAATGAAGTGGGAAATGGAGCGGAAAAGACGTAGAGAAAAGGGATGCAGGGACCCACAGACGCCACAAAATAATTAGAAACAAATTACTAGTAAAGAGTGAAATTATGGTTGGGGAAATTTGGTTGAGCGTAAGACGAACGCTTCAACGGCATTGTTTCCCGGCTCATCAGGTACTCACTTATACTACCGAGTATTTTTTTTTTCTCTCTCCTCTCTCTTCTTTTGTAAATTAAATCAATCATCGACCACATTCTATCTCGATTTTTTTTCTCTCTCCTAAAACATACATTCTTCTTGTTCTGTTTTTTTTTTTTTTTTTTTTTTTTTTACAGATCTATTATTCTTTTTTTTTTTTTCCCCGCATTTTAGGGTTGTATTATTCAGTCTCATTTTTCTTGGCAAATTTTTGGAGCAATGCATTATTATTATTGTTGTTGTTTTCATCATCAGAATTATAATTTATCTGATCCTGCTTCTTCTCTCTCTCTCTCCTTCCACAGGTCATTTCTTCTGTAATTAAGCCCCCAATTTTCTCTTTAATCCCTTTTTTTAATTTAATCATTATTATTATTATTATTATTATTATTATTATTATTCTGGGGAGGTTGAGATTAGAAGAGAGACAACATTAAAAAAAAAAAAAAAAAAAAAAAGAGGGAAAGATTGTGATTTTGTGAAGAATTTTTGTGATAATTATTCGAATTTCGAAATTGGAATTTGAATTAAAAGAGAAAAAGGAGGTGGAAATGAGTGCGTCGCGGTTCATAAAATGTGTGACGGTTGGAGATGGAGCTGTCGGTAAAACTTGCTTGTTGATTTCTTACACCAGCAACACCTTTCCTACGGTATCTTCTTTTTCAAGTTTCCCCTCTTTTCGCTTTTCTATTTTGTATTTTTCTTTTTTTTTTTGTCCTTTCAATCAATTTACCTGATTTGATTCAATTGTATACCGAATTCTTGGTGATAATGGATTTATTGAGCTGATGAATTGCTCAATTGTTATCTGGATTTGGAAAGGTGACGGCTTTTCCCGATCACCCGTCCCATTTTCATGTACCCGACCAATCACATGCTAACATTTCATTGTTTAATATTTTAAAGATAATATTTTTGGGAAAAATAATAAGAAATGTTAGCATATGATTGGTGGGATACACGCGTACAGGGAATGGGATAGAAAAATGGGACAGATGATCCGCTCTGGTTTTTTAGTGCTCGGATTGGCGTTGCAATTGTGATGCCGATGCAATGCTCGGATTGGTCATCTTTGATAACACTTTCTTTATTCATGTCTTATGTTACACGATATGAATACGATCTTGGATTTGTTGGAACATGTTTTATTTGTTTGTAATCACGGAATTCAGAGTCGAACTGTTGGGCTTGGGTAGGGTATGACACACGTAACACACATCATTTTTGGCCGTAAACTTGGAAATTTGTTTGATAAAATTGTCCTAGTTTAACATTGATAACGTAGATCATCTCGGATTTTTCGGGTACTTGTTGCTCATCCCGAGCAATATAGCCTTTCTCCCTACTAATGTGTAGTCAGTGATCTTGTTTATGCGACCTTCTTGCAAGACTACGACTCTTCTAAATTTATCGTCTTTACGAGCCTTTATTACAAGGCTTCAGCTTCTGTTTTTTCAATGATCACACTGGTTTACTGATGAAGAGATTATGTGCAATTTTTTTCGGGATTGTACTATTGCAGCTGCTAGCCATTTGGTTTGGTTTTGCTAGCTAAATAGAGTTTTTTTTTGTATGATGATAACAGGACTATGTGCCCACAGTCTTTGACAATTTCAGTGCAAATGTGGTTGTCAACGGGGCCACGGTTAATCTGGGTTTGTGGGATACTGCAGGTAATGCCTTTCTTTCAGTTGCTTCTTCCCTAGTTGAGTCCTACATTGCTCTGCATTCTTTGCTATCTTCAAATTTTATAACTTGTTTAACTTATAGGACAAGAGGACTACAACAGATTAAGACCTCTCAGTTATCGTGGAGCAGACGTTTTCATCCTTGCTTTCTCTCTGATCAGCAAGGCTAGTTATGAAAATGTCTCCAAGAAGGTGAGCATTTCATCAACATTCAGCACTTGTTTCTTGTCACCTGCCCATTGATGCCAGTTGCTAATGAGTTCCGGTGTTCAATTTTTCAGTGGATTCCCGAGTTGAAGCATTATGCTCCTGGTGTCCCTATTGTTCTTGTTGGAACAAAGCTTGGTCAGAATCATACTTATTTCTTTTGCTTTCCCGTGGTGCATTTTTTTTTCTTCTTTATAGTTGGTGCACGTTTTATTCAATTTTCATTGCTAGTAAGATGCACTTTTAATGATGTGTTCAATAGCCCATGCAATGATAAGTCGCTAGGGAGGTATTGTCAATGAATTTGTTCTTTTTGTTTCTTGCTAGTACTAGTATGTTGCAATGCTTAACTTCTTGGGGTGTGGTTTATCTTCATAACTTTGTATGCTTGCTGTAGCTTTGCCTGCCTATACTAGACAAGGGTGCTGATCCAACAAGAGCCAATTAGGTTATCCCTCGTTGCTTTCTGATTTCTCTGGACATTTTTGGAGTTGTTCTAGTGAAACGTATATGTAGTTTTGCCAGTGTAGTTTCCTAGGGCAAATGCTAGCTTTTATGGACGTACTTCGGTACCATCCATAAAGTTCTGATTATTCTCAGAAGCCTTCTACTTGATTGAACCTTGAATTTGGGATAATTTCACTTGTGGGGATTTTGCGTGCTATATTGATTCTTCAGGACTCTTTTTCAAATGTAAATTTTGTTAAGTTACTCAGCAAAAAGGCGAATTAGGTTGAGAAGTTATTGATTCCTTTGATGTGTGTGCTATTAGATCTTCGGGATGACAAGCAGTTTTTCATAGACCACCCTGGTGCAGTTCCAATTACTACAGCTCAGGTGATTTTACAATCTTGCCTGAAGTTGCTATTTTCAAAAATTTACATTCTTTCATCTTGTATGAGAGGCTGAAAAACCTGTTTGTGGTTTTCTTGTGTCGTATTTCTAGGGTGAAGAATTAAGGAAACTCATTGGTGCACCTGCTTACATTGAGTGCAGTTCAAAAACACAG
>JBBYHQ010262969.1:0-22488 GCA_038382645.1 Spergularia azorica
ATGAAATTATACGTTTCCGATGTAGATGCCGTATGGCTTCCTATCTATGAACAAATTCCTCTTTCAAAAAAAAAAAATTAACTTAATTAGAAAACAAAATGATTATTGACACTCCACACTACTATTCCCACTCTCGTACTAAATGAATTTCTGTTTTGAGACATTGTCTATCCATTTCTTTTATTTTCTTTATGTTGGGTTGGACTTAGGACTTCCCTCATAAGCCTTGTCCGACGTAAAAAAAATGGAGGGATTAATACTGTTAGTAGAAATGTTGAAAGTCTATAAAGTGTCAATAGTCACTCTCATTAAAAATCGAGAATTATAAATATTACGAAACATTTTACATTTGTACCAAGAAAAAAAACGACACTTTTTACATAAACAGTATACCCGATCTCGCAATGAACCAAATTAGCACATAATCCATGTGAAAGATTTCACAAAATTTTCCGAGTGAAAAGTACAAAAAAAAAGACCAAACATACTCATCCCCGCCCACCCAATCTGTTTAGTATGGATGTCAGAAAAAACCCATTTCATTTTTCCGGATAACAAGAAACTACAAACACGCGCCCCCAAAATATGCAAAAAAAGATATTTTCTCGCTGATGTGTCGCACACCCAAGGACAAAACCGTCATTTCAAATTCAACCAGCAGACCTTTACCTCACTCCAGAACGCGCCACGTGTCGCGCATCAGATTTACAAGATCAATTTAGATCTTCCTCTCCAACGATCCTGTATATAGAGCTTTAGATCTCAACTGCCATGTCAGCAACTATTCTTCCTACGTGGCTGTCCACGTGGGTATCTCCCGAACCCCTCTCTCCTCCACGTCATCATTTTATTTCATTTTTGATTTTTTCTCCCTCTGAAATATTATAATAATAATATATATATCCGTTCATCCAGCTTCTCCAGTACGAGTAGCTGGAAACCTTCCAAAATTAAAAAAAGAAAAGATAAAAAGAAACTGTTAAAGTAAACTGTTGATTATTATTAGTTGATTTTCATCCACACCATTTTTATAATCTTAATTCACTTTCTACTAATTTCCATTTATTTCTAATTCAGTAAGAACCCTACGAAACTTGTTCTTGAATTTTCATTTTGTTTGAGCTTGTTTTTGCTTAAGCTAGTGTTTAATTTTGCTCATAATTTTGATTTGATTAATTTTTAGAGTCTTAATTTTGCAGGGTTTTATTCATACTGAGCTGTTGTTCATTAGTATGGTGAGCATTTTTTTTATTATTATAATTAATTTTGTTCATATGATTCATTCATTTTGTTACAAGTTAAGTACGATTCATGTTAGCCGACCCCAAATTCTCGTTGTTGTTTTTGTTTTGATTGTATTTTTTGAGCTGTTGTTATGGGTTTTAGTTATTTGTTTCTTCGTAAAATTCGCTCTGATCGTTAACGTTTGGTTTGAATATGCGAGAGGAATTTCGTTAAAAATCCAAATGAACTGAGGGAGTAGTTGGTAATTTATGATTTTTGTTCAATTGAGTCTACTTTGGTTAGAATTATTGTTGAATCTGGATTAAATTCGCTCGGATTCTTAGGGTTTGGTTTGAATATGCGAGAGGAATTTAGTTAACAATTCAAATCGATGGAGGGAGTAGTTGGTAATTTATGATTTTGGTTCAATTCAGTCTACTTTAGTTAGAATTATTGATGAATCTGGATTAAGAACATTTCATTGATTTGGGTTTTATTTCATGGGAATAAACTTTTGATAAGTGTGATTTAATGTTATTAGGGTTTTGATGGTAAATTCTGTATCTTATGATGGTTATACTTATACAAATGAATTGATACAGAAATTGGTTTGTTTGTTTTTGGTGTTGTGTTAATAGGGGTAATTGAAGCTTAAAGTTTGCATGTCGAGGTTGTACTTTGTTCGAATATGGGAAGGTTATCTAACAGACAGGAGGAGGAATTTAGGTTGGGAGTTGAATTCGTTTCCATTCTCGTAATTTGGTAGTTGTAGTACCGGTTAATGAAGTGTGTTCAGAGTAGTGAAAATGGTCCTGGAGTTGCTTCCAAGGAATTGGCAGAACGTAATGAAGCCAAACAAGGTGAGAAGAAGGAAGTGAAGGGTGGGGTGGTCGGGGTTGAAGGGCATGGGCGTTCAGTGGAGAATGGTTTGAGAGGTACCGAGGTCAGTAAGGATGCCAACAGCAGGCCTACATCCAATATGGTTCATCCTGTGGTGGATGCTCATAGGGTGCAGCCCCAACCCCAAGGGCAAGTGGTTTGTTGGGAGAGGTTTCTTCCTGTCAGATCTCTGAAGGTTCTTCTCGTTGAAAGTGATGATTCAACACGGCATGTAGTTAGTGCGTTGCTGCGCAACTGTAGCTATGATGGTTAGTTTTGATATCCAAGCAGTTGGTTAATTCAGAATTATATCTGTTTGACTTGGATGTTAATCGTCTCTCTTTTAATTTCATGCTCAAGTGCTTGCCATGCTGGACTGAAGTTGGGGTTTTGCATATTTCTATCTTTTTTATCATGGAGTTTGAACTGCATTGATTTAAGATGTGAATCGATTTCAAGTTGTTACTCATGTTTATCGATATTATATATGTTTCTTCTATATGGTTGGCCTACAATGGTTAAGAAAGTCCTACAATTAAATTATGAAGAAGCATATCTATAAGAAATAGAGAGGTGGGGATCAGATTACCAGAGTTATATAGTAAGAGAGATTTCAAGATGCAAAAGCAAAAAAGGGTGGGCGAATGAGAATAATTGCCAGAATCTGCTTAGTTTATTCATTTATTGAAGCAAATCTGTATAGAACTACATGCCTACTAGAAAATATTGATGTGAGCGTTGAGAGCTCAAAGCCATTTTTGTGTTGTAGATATTTGTAAATACATAATGTTATGTAGAAAGGTAATACTCTCTCCATTTCATTCACTTTTTGTATGTGTGATTTGGAGTGACGATTTCAATCCAAACAATATGAACGAAATGGAGGGGTTTCTTCTTTAAAACTTTGAGGGTGTTTGGCTCCATTTTTCATATAACCGATCAAGGAGACGCATGTGGTTTTCTCAAATCAGCAACTCCAAATGTATTAGTGTGGGAGTCTAAGCATTAGGACCTGGCAAATTTTGGTGGGATTCCTAAAGTATTGGGTATTCATCCAAGCTGTAGGGCACTAGGGCCTGTACTTGATTTCCTACCTCTCAAATCTGGGTCTTTTTCCCTAACTTAGGATTTGATCTTTTGCAGTCACAGCTGTGTCAAATGGTATTGAAGCTTGGAAAATTTTGGAAAACTTGGAGAACCAGATTGATCTAGTTTTGACTGAGGTGGTCATGTCAGGTTTATCGGGTATTGGTCTTCTCTCAAAGATAATGACTCACAAAAGCTGCCGGAATATTCCCGTGATTAGTGAGTCTTTGGTCCTTCTCTTCATGTACTTGTGTTATATGGGTGAACTGTTGTCCTCCATTAGTCCAGTGCTGCATCTGTTTGTTTCTTCCTCTCGCTAATTGTTTTAGTTTTAGGTTTACTCTTTTGATACTTTAACTGCTATGCTTTGTTGAGTTTTATTGTGCAGTGATGTCATCTTATGATTCAATGGGTATAGTTCTAAAGTGCTTGTCCAGGGGTGCCGCTGACTTTCTGGTGAAGCCTATGAGAAAAAACGAACTTAAAAACCTTTGGCAACATGTTTGGAGGAGATGTCACAGTGTGAGTGACTCAATTTTTCCTGGTTTCTGTCAATGTTGATATGATACTGCTTTCTATATAGCCTACCTTTCCTAGGTTTTCTCTTCTACTTTTTTGTTTCTCTTCTTTTGTGCACTCTAAAGTCAGGAGAGGGGATGATAAATCACAAGTTCACGACTTCTGCACAATGATTCCAACTCGTCCCACTAGTCTTTTCTGTTTATTCGTTTGATCTTACTGGAAACTGATTTCATGGACACTAAGTAGAGGTTTGCTGCAGAATTAATGATGCATTTTCTTATTCTGTTTTCTTTTTCTATCTGATTCTTGAAACAGTCTAGCGGTAGTGGGAGTGAAAGCGCTGTGGGGAATGAAAAATCTGTAACGACTAAGAGAGTTCAAGAATCAGAGAATGATACTGCCAGCAATAATGCAGATGACAGTAGAAGTTCTGGTTTGCAAGCTCGGGGTGGAAGTGACAACGGAAGTGGGACCCAGGTAATACTGATTCTGTACCAGAGCAATTTGACATGTGTTAGATGGGGTACATCATTTTGACTAGTGTTATGGTGTTATTGATTGCTCGCTGCTCATGTTTGTAGTAGCTTAAACAATTTAACTAGCTCCCATAATCATATACTATACTTGTGCATTTTTAACAGCTGTATTGAAGTACACCCTCCTACCCACTAAGATTTCCCCCTTTCGTTTTTATGTTTTTGAGTAGCTATGTTCGGAGCTACTTCTAAACCAAATGAAAGATCCCTACCTTAAAATCAAGTGGAGTTGTTAGAATGCAATGCAGAATAAAACATGTACTAATTTTTACAACAAGTGAACGATTCATTTGGTCTAAAAGTAGCTCCAAACATGTATGCCAAAAACTGTTTTCGAAAGGGGGATATCATTATGGGTAGGAGGGAGTATATTGGAATGAAAAGTGGCAAAATAATGGTTTTTCGTGCTCCTTTACAGTGATAATGCTAAAACTTTCTAAAGAGGAATTCTTATTGCTTCTTTCTCTGCCAATTTTAGAATTGTTAACTTTTGAGGTTTCTTCTATAAAAATTACCACGGTTTTGTTTCTTTCCAGCAAAGCTCATTATTATTGCATAACCTCAATGCCTTCTTGACAATCTTATTTTCTCAAAAAGAAAATTTGATGACCTTTGGGTTATATCCGTACCTCCTGTTTAATTCAGTAGTGGATGTTCTGCATTGGGGACCTAATAACAAATATTGGATTGTGGCTTCTGGTAGTCTCAATAGTGCTGGGCCCGAGCTATTGGGTCAATGAGTTGACAGAAGATGAACAACATAACTGTCTGTCATTCCTTCCTAGTGAGTCATAGTAAATGCATATCATGTGTTGTTCATCTAGATGTGAGTGAACAGATCCTCAGAGATCCTCGAGACCTCATTTGTTTTTGATTATATTGTTGCTGCATATGTACTTAAGATTTTCTATTTGCTTAAGAATATTATTGTGCAAGATGAATAATGTACTTTCAAAAAGAAGACAAAAGGTTTTTAATTTTGGTAGAACTTTTAAGCTTTGTATCACCAACTTTTGCTTCTGGTCACCATGGAAATTAAGTTCAATTTATTAACTGATATTACCTCAATTTTTGTTCCTTTAGAGTTCATGGACGAAAAGGGCTGCTGAAGTTGACAGTCCTCGACCACTATCTCTGTGCGATCAACCAGCTGATCCACCTGACAGCACTTGTGGCCAGGTCAATTATCAAAGGTCTGAGGCATTTGCCAGCAGCTGGGAGCCTGCTTCTATGCAGGAATTTGGAGGACAAGGTAATCAACTTGGTATTTATTATAATAGTAATTTAAGCTATTTGAGGTACTATTTTAAGCATCCGCTAAAATGTTCTCCAATATTTTCAGACAATGTTTCAATGGGAAAGGACTTGGAGATTGGTTTATTAAGAAATATGGAACCACAAAAAGCACCTAGCAAAAAGGTGTCCGTAACTAATGCTGAGGAAAAACCATCTTCACATATAGATCTCAACCTGAAAAATGATGGTGAGGATCTTGACAAGAAGCTAGAGATCAGCAAGGATCAGGCAAATGGAGTTAAGATGAGAGAGGTTGCCAAAGTACCTGTAGACATTGTCCGCAGTGATGGACATTGCGGAGGTAGTACAGGATCCGGAACACCAGCAATTACTCCTGAAATTCCCAGAAACAATGATAAACTAGATGAAAATGTCCAGGAGTTGCCTTCCCTTGAGCTCAGTTTGAATAGGCTTGGCGATGGTGCACAAGGGAGCATTAATGACTCAGAGCAGAATATCCTGAGGCATTCAGAACTATCAGCCTTCACCAGGTATGCCAGGGCACTTAGAACTTGTAACAGTCTGTGCTGGACAATGTCAATATGTAACTTCCAGAGTTTGCAGGTATAATACGGGGTCAACTACTAATCAGGGTCTGACAGGCAACGTCGGTAGTTGTTCTCCAGCAGATAATAGCTCCGAAGCGGCAAAACAGCCCAATTCTCATAGCACCCCTAATCAAAATTCAAATAGTAGCAGTAATAACAATGACATGGGCTCTACTACTCATAAATGTTTCACTAAGCCTGCTGCAGCTACTGATAAGTCGCATGTAAATCCAATACTGAGTAGTTCTCAGCAAACATCATCCTTTCAACCGGCAATAAAAGGTCTTGCATCTGATCCTCAGGTTGTGGCATCTACCAAGGCCAATCCTGAACTAGTCAATGTTAAGCTGCAACCAATTGATATGTGCTCACAGGCTGAGATCCAGCATCAACGGCAGTATTATGATCATCACTCGGTCCATAAGCATGTTGCCCATGATGAATTCTCCATTAAGACCATGAGTGGAATCCCGGCAGAAAGTGGATCCTCAAATAGTAGGAGACTTCTAACTGGACCAAATGCTGTTAATTGCAGTCTGAATAGGAGTGCTTGTGGAAGTAACCACGGGAGCAATGTGCATATTGTAAGCAGTGGTGCTGTGAATGCTGAGGAAATAAACTTAGTCAATGATGGTGGAGTAGCTGCAAAAGATGGCACCGACAATGGCAGTGGTAGTGGTAGTGGTAGTGGCGATGGAGTAGATCAAAATCGATCTGCACAACGGGAAGCTGCCTTGAATAAATTTCGCCTAAAGAGGAAGGAAAGATGCTTTGAGAAAAAGGTAATATTATGCATTCGGGTTAGACTTTTGAAAAGTAGTGCTGAATTCTATGGCTTTTTCTTGGATCTCTTCATTTGAAAGTTATATCAAACTGCTGCGGAGCTTCACTGTTTATACTCTATTTCTAGTTTACTAAACAGTCTTAGATAATGACTAAGATTTACCAAGTGTGAAACCGTGCTCAGAATTGGCAGGAGCCTGCTGCCCCTGATATTTATTTGATCTTTAGTGTGCTGCGAGCTGGGAATATATGTTCTTGCATTGCATTGAAAGTGATATGACTTCAGGTTTCTTTTCTTTCTGTTCATTGACAAAATAGGTTCGTTACCAAAGCAGAAAGAAGCTAGCAGAACAAAGACCCCGAATTCGTGGCCAGTTCGTAAGACAGATGCAAGATAACAAAGGAGAGGATGCAGATAGCTAACGAAAACCTCTCCCTTGGTGTCGCTGTGCAGAACCTGTAGGCGAGTCTAATATTAGTTGTTCATATGTAATGTATCACAGTTTTCTGCAGCACTTGTGTGTGCGTCAGGCTAAGTTCTGCCTCAACCTCTTCCATTGCTTTTGTTGGAGACTTTAGGCATGTTTTGATTTGTTCCATGTCCATTACTTTTGATGTAGCACCAAAACTTTACCATTTTGAAATAAGATTCTTATAAAAGTTCCCCAATCGTGTATTTTGAGCCCTGTTTGCTATGCTTGATGATCAGTCAACTTTCCCGGCATAAATTTTCGTCTCTGGCTAGTTGATTAATTTTTGGTTGGATGTGAAGGTTTTGGTGAAGTGTGATTGGAAGATGGTTTGCAGGACAAAAGTTCTCAAATGGATCAATGTAGTCCGACAGCGTTGCCAATAAAGTTTTGGCTTAGTGATTAAGATGACATTAACATCGCAGTATGAACAGGAAAATTCTGATATTGGTTTCAGAAAGACAGGATCTCATAAAACAGCAAAACTATTGACTAAATAATATGGGTTCGATCAACATAAACTGTCGCACAAGAACCGTCACTAAAGTGTCGAAGAAAGAACCTTTAGTCTTAGTGTTAGACTGTTAGTGATCACCTACCTCTGTCAAAGCGACTCCGCCAAAATGCTTCACATTCCACCACTCCCTATCTCAGCTTCTTGACATAAGAACATGAGAATCACCTTTAACGAGCTCATCCAGAAATGTCGGGAAAACACTATGAATTTATGTAGCGTACACAATAAGAAGGCTAAAAATCTTTGTAAGTTTGTGTAAATCAACCTTAATGGAAGTATATGCATCATTTTGTTGTGTCATACTCTGTATAACGGATGGTAGTTGAGTCATCTTCTAGTTTTAAGGAATGCCATTAGAAATCGCATTTGCCCTACAAAATAGAATCTAATGCCAAACTTAATGCTTCCAATATACACTAGAAAGTCCTTTATGTATATGGTTCTATTTTCAAAGAACTCGGCCCGTGTAAAGCTGGAGACGATAAAGTTATCGTAATTTATTGAATAACCGTACCGGAAGTCGCGCCTATATCCAGCGTAAAAACACACTAAAAACACCGTCTACAATAGGAGCATATGTTGGTGTTTGGTTTTCCACCAACTAACTCAATTTATCTACAACATTTTGCTTTCCCTCGAAGAGTAATCAGAAAGTTTCACCAGACTAATAATCATTGATTAATCAACCTCCCTAGATACATTGGTGCTCACTCCATTTTACTACCATATACGGCTAATGTGTCATAACTCACGTCAACATTAAACAAATTATCTCCGTCCAAACAATAGATCTCTAACTACGTCCAAACAAATTGCCGAAAATTATATGTTGGACACTTGGATCACCAATTTTTAAGGGTAGAGTACACGGTTCTACCATCACTGCTACGTGCATAAAACTTTGAAAGAGTTGGAATTTCTTCTAAGCATTGCAACTCAACAAGCCAAAACTTCATTAATTATCTCTTAAGCTTCCAAAAGATTGCCTGACTTTACAGAAACTTCATCCTCCATACTTAACAATGTTAATGCTCACTTCTCTTCCAACTCTATGCTCCTCATCAACTTCCCTTGTCTCTCCTCAAGTACCCGATTTCGAGTTTTCGACTAAAACACTATGGGAGGTAGAGAAGGTCATGCTCTACTCGGATTAGTCTTCTTGTTCATAGGCCTATGGCATTTCTACAATCAAATAAAATTGCACGTAACAACTAGAAATTTCCGATCTTTTACATGGTTTCCCACAAATTTTTCGAGGTACATTGAGCTCTACCTCCTCTTTCTAAGCTGCTCTGTCTTCAGCTTCTTAGAGCTCCAGCTAGCGCCTTTTGATCACGATGGAACGTTCAAAGCTAACCACCTACACCACATTGAGCATGCTTGCATAGCCATTGCATTTTCGCTACACGCTCTATTTGCCATGCTTCTTGACAAATTTCGGCCTAATCCCAAGTCGATTTTTGAAATAAGCCATTTCCTTGCTGCAATGGCGTTTGGCCAAGAGTTTCTTCTGTTTCACTTCCACACTACGGACCATGTTGGCCTAGAAGGCCAGTACCACTTGCTCCTACAAGCCCTGGTTTCGATTTGTCTTATCGCTACTCTAGAAAGCATATGGTTGCCTAAGAGTTTCATGGTGTCTTACATTAGGTCATTTGGTGTGATTTTTCAAGGTTTATGGCTAATTGTCATGGGATATATGCTATGGACACCCGAGTTTGTGCCTAAAGGTTGCGCCTTCCACAAGGATCAGTATGGCCGAGATATGATCAAGTGTAACGATCACGAATCATTGCATCGCGCTAAGGCGTTGGTTAACATATTGTTTAGTTGGTTGTTGATTGGGATGATGGTTTTTGGTATGGGTATGTATTGGAGTGTAAGCAAAGTTTTTGGTGTGAATGAATTCATGAAGATTGATATGGAGGAAACAGATTGCGAAATTGAGGATTTGCAAGGATTTCTACACCGGAAACGGGTTCTACCAATCAATTTGGAAGACTGAATTCGAGTTGAACATGTGTGGAGTACTGCCTCCATTTCTGTCAATTGTTTATGTTTTTGGTTTGAGTGTGCGAGGAAAATAAACCAAACGTAAAAAATTGAGAAACCAAGGCAGTACATACAATACATGAAAGAGGGCTTTGATTTTAGAGGGTCTTGAATCTTGATGAACAATATTCATGTAAATAGTAAAACTATAAACGCTATAACATTATTAACTAAGATCAGAAGTGACTTACTAGATTCGTCTCTCAAGCACTCCCAATCCATGATTGATTGTTGTACATAATATGATTTGTTTTTTTTTTTTTTTGTACAAAGGAGCAGCTAATGCTGCAGGGGTGGGGGTATGAGGATTTGAACCCGGAACAACACCCAGGCAGGTTGAGTTCCTAACCACTAGGCCAACCTTGATCCTCACATAATATGATTTGTAAGAATACATTAGTCTGCCCTATAATGATAACCAAAAAAGTGTAAAAATCAATTTAACACACGGCGTCATGGTGAACATAATTGAACATTCGACAAATTGTAAGGAATCAGAATTGGGAATAAGTCAAGCATTTCCTTAAAATCGGTACTAAACCGAAATCATATGTCCCATACTCCCATTCCATTTCCAGTCATGTGTCCCACTCCATCAAAATCTTGACGGCAAAGCTAATAAATCTTGTGGATATCAATTTCATAATATCCATACAAAGGCCCTTTAATATGACCTACAATGAATAAATTCAGATGTGATCTATTCACTTGCACTAAAAGAAATTGATGTACAAATTCACAATATAATCCGATCCAGACTCTCCCAAGGCTAACATCAGCATTCCTTGCCATACAGAAAGTGTACGGATGATTATTGCAGTAACCTTAACTACCAACATCCTTCCACCTATATGATCAATACAGCAATAGCATCATCAACCTACTCTAGAGTTATGTCCTATGCTTCAAAACGACACTCTTCTCGACTGCAGAATTGCAGGAAATCGAGAAAAGGGGACGTAGTAAAACCTCTCTCAATCCAATGTTGTTCCTGTGAGAGCTACAATAAATTTGCTCCCAAGATCAACTGCGGAATGTAGTGGATTCATGCATGAATGCTCTGCATCTCAAACACAACGGTGTCTGGATAATCTCAAATCATATCTAATCACACCAAGCTGGCAAGGTACAACTGCTTCAATATAGTGCCTTGCTCCCTTTTCAAGTTTGTGTTCCGGGGTAAAAGCACTCAACACCGTTTTCCTTGAGTTTAAAGTGGAAATTGTCTACCTTGTTCGCAGAGCTCATGGGGATCTCCTGTGTGCCCTTGTGCAATACAGTCAACTGCAAGTTGAGAAACAATAGTTACACAGGAATCTCAGAGCTCACTTCTTGGCTTTATACCACATTTTACCCGTAATTTTAAATCATAATGGTTCCCATTAAGATGTGTTCTTCACGTGGAAAAATGAACATTGTGCCAAAGAAAGAATGGAACAAAGACCTATTTCAGTCCTCTATAATCTGGCCAGCAAATACCAATAAATGCAACTCTAGAATAGGAAACTAGACATATTATTCATTCCGAGGGAAGGGGGTTAAATTGGAAAGAGTCAAAAGTACCTGCCCATGGACATCAGCTGCCAGTCCAGTTGCTAATGGCTCGGCTTTTATCAGTATGTCCGCAAGGTACTCCATTTGTAAAATGAGTGTTAAATTTTCCTCTCCAGAATAGATGTCATCATGGTTAAGAATCACAAGGGAACAACCCTGAAGAATAAATAGAACCATAAGATAACGAGGAGTATCATGTACCGAAGACATGCCATTCTACAGTCAGCACTCAGCAGCATGTGTGCGATAAAAAAACTTCATCTACACACAACACGTGCTTCATCTCTAACAAAATTTTCATAGCCACAAGAAATGGGCATTTAGTTTCATAGACCGGAGACTACCACTCTAGCAACTATGATAAATGAGAATCCAAGCAGGGGACGTGAACCTTAAAATTTTTATTGAAGGGGCTATCCTTTCGGCACAACAAACAGGGCATAAAGCCAATAATGACTTACAGCTTCAGAAGTCAAAGTGTAACAGTATCGCAGAAAGTCCAAACTGTGATTGCAAGAACCCTTCGCAGCCACCTCAATTAGAGAAAAATCATCTAGTACAATTGTGATATGTTTACTGCTTCCACCGCTGGAGACAATGTTTTCCACAACATTTTGGATTTTGCCATACAACTCAACAAGTCCTCCTTTAGCAAACATTCCTTCGCTTTGGTCTGTTATGGTCATTAAAAAAAGTAAAAAGAATGAGAAGGAAACAACTAGTGATTTAGGGAATTAGATGAAGTTCATTATTTGAGTAATTGTAATGTGTGAATTATAATGTCTGAGAGCAGTTGAGGAGCCCAAAAAGTGGCAAAAACTAGAAAAGTTCGAGTGAGGGGAAGTAGAAGCCAGAACGTAAAAGCACATGTTAAACACATGAGAAAGAGTCAATCAAAATACTGACAAAGCTCAAGGAACATCAGAAAGAGCATCAATTGCAGTACTATAGCCACACATTCACACCTCTTAGTCACCTCTTCATGATTGATGTCATCAGGCAGGAATGGACTACACATATAAATTGCACTGTACTTTCTCAGAAAAGAGGAAAATTGGGTTTAGGAGCCTGTGGTTGTGATAGAATGAGACTTGCGGATACCAGGGTTAATATTCTTCTTTCAGACATTCTTAATAATATGCTTCAGCATTATGTCACAGAAGTGAAATGACAAATTACATCTACAAAATAAATAAAATTCACGGGATATTGTTCTTATCAGAAAAGAGTTTAAGATTGTTTCTCAATTTCAAATACATGGCAACAGACATTTACTACAACAGGCCAATTAAGAAATAAACTGGGGTTCGACAAGATGACAGGTGGAATGGTCATTATCTGCCGGGGGCTAATAATAACCTGCTTATAAAGGGATGAGTGATAACAAAAGAAGGTTAAATAACGAGGTACAAGAGTTCAGATTTTCGATTTCATTACTGTCATTCTAATTCTGAGGTCAATGAGTCAAGGATGGACTTCAATTATAACCGATCACTCAAATGATCATTTATCATTGTTGTTCTAGGATGATACTCCGTATAAGACAGGACAAGGTTATACGAGGCGTAAAGATACAATCTAGAAGTACGGCTGGAGCACTTCCCAACTTTAAACTATGGAAAATGAGAAACAAACAAAGAGCTTTAACCTTTATGGCACAATTATGAGGTAGAATTTTTAAGCAAGTCTAGTCAGCAACAAGGGAAAGAGTAAAACTCATGATATTCTCACCTGTCCATCCTAACATAAGCATGTCGAAGAATATGAATCTCCTTTTATCCCTGTGAGCAGCCAAGTTACAACCCTGCGATCACAGTATCTTTGAACTTAGTAATCAACTCTATATCAATTGGCATACATCAAATTTATAAAGTAAGCAGGCACTGTTGGCTCTATTTCATTCATCATAGCATCAAACACGTAACATAACTTGAAGACTAGAAGCCAATCAAGAAAACAACTCTTTCTTCTTAGAAATAAAATATTTTCACATGAAATCGGAAGTCAATAGTAGTAGATTTAGTATGTCTAAACTGTGTCCCCAAGTCAATGCTTACCTTTCAGCAAAAAGAAAAATGTGTCACCAAGTTCAAACTAAATACTTGTAGTAGTTATACTCTTGGTTCTACGCTAGTAATGGTTAGATGGGGAAAGCCTAGGAGTAAGTGTAAGATCACCAATACGATGAGCACAGAGAAGCAACATGCAAGTACAAGTGTACACCGAAGACAAAAGTACAATAAACCAATCGAAACTTAATACCAAAGACCCAAAACACCCATAAACACAACCAGTTTTTAATGATCCGTCCTTTGATGATAGCTGAGTAACTGAACCCAGTATCCAGTTTATTTCGATAAAGTCTCAGGCACAGCTATACCTTCTTCACCCTTCAGGGGTTCAAGTAATGAGAGAAACGCCCTCCGCGCATCAAAAAGTCCAACAGAAAAAGAAAAAAACAAAACATTGAGTAACATCATCTTGCCCAGTCGCACCGTGGATTAGGATCGGAGATTTACTCATTTTGATAGACCATCAGCTATGCTAAAAATACTTCCAAATCTGATTTTGAGAATTCAGCTATTGAAGGGACAGCACATTTGTGGAATGTTGCTGTGAAGGAAAACCTCAGCCCAGTAATAACACAGCCAAAGTAGAGCATAGACCCCAAATCTCCTTATACCAAGAAAAACGACAATTGAATGATTACTAAACAAGTAAAATTTGCTTTAGGTACTGGCTGCCCACCAGATTTGTTTAAAAGCCCTTAGGAATGACCAAGGTATAATTGTTCGTACTTCACTGTCTTGAGGAACAGACATTCGCTGAATGTTGGGGAGAACAATATTAAGAAAATTCCCCTCCCCCCCCCCCCCAAAAAAAAAAAAAAAAAAAACAAGAACACTCTATACTCCCAAAACAGAGGTGAACTCCACCTCCATTGCTATCCCTTTCACATATGATCATACTCACTTATGTTTTTAAGAACAATACAGCCCTGCAATAGTTTCAAGAGGGCAATAACATTACCATGACAGGAAATTCAGATATCTTCCGCCCTTTCCTCTTGAAGCTGACCTTACTTATCAAGAGCTCCCCCAAGTGGTCATTTAGTTCCCTAATAAAATTATGGAAAGTCAAAACTCCCAAGAACTACATTTTTTATTGTGTTGCCAATCTAGGAGGAAATTACTTGCCTAGCCTCCCTGATGCAGATTTAAAGACACAAGGTTCAATGCTATGACAATACTACATCAATGAAATGACACTTGACAGACTGCGGAGCCAGACTGAAAAGGTGCTAAGAAGGATCAAATTGTGTCCGTTTAGAGCACACAATACCATTTCGGAAAGCTTAGAGACTATAATAACTGATAGTTATGGAATTAAGTGGAAATACTCTCAGACTTAGCTTCAGTTTAATATTTACTAGAGCCCAGCTGCATCGGACTGGTCATAACTCATACACACCTGCTGCTGTTAGCTGACTTTGAAAGCTTGTATCTCCTAGCTCCGACGTCTTTTTGGGCTGCTATGTATGTGCAGAATGTAGTATTTGCAGCTAGCTATCCGATGGTACCAATTAGAGAATCATCGGAGAATATTTGCTATGACTGTTAGCCTTTTTCGAACCGTCTATCCTGGTGAAATTCTCTGTTCTATCTGAGTAGCACCGCCTCTCTAGTTACAGCATGTTCCTCAATCAAAAGGGAGTCTTTGGAGCAACAGCATGATTAGAGGATATGATGAATGAGCCTTAAAAATTAGTTTAGATTAATTAAGCTTTAATCACCTTGTTCAATCTTAATTACTTTGATTAATCCTAAAACAGTCCAAGTCACACCATTTCTCAGCTTTACTTCTTAATTGGTTTATCTCTTCCTTGGACACGACCTTTGGTAGGGTAAGAAGACTCTAGGAGCTAAGGAATGAAGTGGACTCAAGGAAGTGGCTAAATAATGAAGACTTCAGGTCTTCAGCCATAGGAAACCTTCTATTGGCTGGAACATCGAGCAAGGCTGCTGCATTACTTTTGCCTTCTTTACTTTATGTATTTTAGTCTTTTATTAGCATTTATTTTCTGTAAAATATACAGAGCTGTAGTATCTTATAGATTATGAGTATAAATAAGGTCAAATCTATCTTACGAAAATCAGATTATGATGATGAGAAAACAACCCTCGAGTGTTAAAACTCTCTCTCAGGTATTCGGTAGCTTAAGCTCTAGGAAAAGCTTATTTAGTGAACCAGCTTAGCTTTGAGTGTATTCGGTGATTCTGCATCATATAATCTAGATAAGAAATCTTCCTCAGTTAGGAAGCAGAGTGGTGATATCTATATCTCTTGTTTTCCCTCTGCCTATCTTTAAATACAGTTCATAAAACACAAAGACCACAAAAAGAACACCAGTAATTCACTCTCAAATTCTGTCATGGCTCAGCTTCGACTTGGTCTTAAGGCTGTGGTGATTGGATGTGCATCAGCCCCTTGGGCCTTTAGGTCAGTTTTAAATTCCCATTAGAACGTATATCCAATTCTTTCACCCACTTCTCATGAACTGCAAGTTCATAGGAAGTTCTAGTCCATCGGAATTTCGACTTATCAAGGTTATCAAATGAGCAACATAGTTTCTACCTTCCAAGGCTTCTACTTTAACAATCACATTGTACAACTTACAACAATTCCAACTAACAATGAGGACGTAGAATTCTCTGAGCAATCACTCCTCTTGTTCTTGGCTTCAATTAAAACTAAAAAGACCCATAACTAAATGATGCACTGAAGTAACAGAATCTCATTGCATACACCCATCCTTCAAATACTAAACCTAGTCACACAAATATGATAAGTTCCAACTTCAAATTTGTCCACGCCATCAATAGAACCCGCTAAAGCAACATTAGTAGACATATTGACATTATAAAGCAAACTGATAACAGAACTACAGTGGCAACTTCTCTTTACCAAAACTCCAATTTTCGAGAAGCGCATAACATAATCTGGAACCCTTTATCAAAAATGACAGTAAGTCTTAAATTGTTGAACTAACATACATGCTCATGAAATGAACAACCCAAATGTAAGCCACCATAAAAATGCAACTCCTCAACCAGTAAATACAACATAGAGATCCTCAACAACAACAACAACAACAACAACAACAACATTACCCTAGTGCCTCAAACGATTTAACCTATGTCGAGGTAGGGGACGGGAGCGGGGGCGGGGTCGGATGTAGGTAAGCCGTAACTCAATGTTTAAAACAAAGCAACAAAATAAAATCAAACTCATCAAGAGAAGAAAAAAGGTTGGACCTTTAGTACAATCCCCATTCACCACCAAATCAACTTTGAAACATTGCATAGTTAACTACAATCATCACTAAATAATCAAACCAATACAAACCCACCAAAAATAAAGCTGCAAACCCACAAAAAATTGCCTAAATTCTCAAAAAATCAAAACAAGATTGCATCTTTTCAACAAAATCACCTAAAAATTAATACAAAGTATCAACCCACTTAATCAAAAAAGGCATATTTCATACAATTATAACCAAACGAGTAAAAATAAATCAGCAACCAAGCAATTTATAGTACTAAAAATACATAGTAAATGAAGAAATTAAAATTGGAAAGATAAGTAAGAACATACAAGTTTGCGGAGAATGCGATCATAGTGAGAGAAAGGGTGAGAAAGAGAGATGAAAATGAGGGAAGAATTAGGTGAGGAGAGACAACGCTTAAGAAGGTGGTGTATAACAAAAGCACCGCTCGTTTCGACGCAGTCTTCAATTAAAACAACACTGCCCTTCTTCATTGGCACTAAGCTTGTAGAAGAAGCTGAATTGGTGTTGTTGTTGTTGTAGAAGCTGGATAGAGCTTCGTCAAGCAAATTAGAGCTTTTCTCCATTGTTGGTTTGATTTAATTTTGGTGGGTTTTTCTGGGGTTTTTGGTTTTGGTGAATGTTTGAAGACGAGAGTCGAAGTAGGATTAACGCAGATGATTACATTTACATACCCCGCGCGTGCTATCTCCAGTGGTTTGTTGACGGCCCAGTCCAAAGAGAAAATATATGGTCTATTTATAAAAGCGATCAATTTTGCGACAAAGTAATACTTTCGATTATTTTTGTTACATTAGTAAGAGTTTTTTATCAAACACCACCTTTTAAGTTTCCGATTTTGACAAACACCACCTTTTAATTTCAAAAATCTCAAACACCACATTTTAAGACCTTTTCCTTTGACAAACACCACCAAAACAAATTTCGGCCAAATTTTCTCTTGACTCCGGCGTTGACTCACCTTATCTTTTCTTCTTCCTCTTTTGAGTTCGATATTCCCCCCTCCCGTTCATTGTTTCACTCTTCTTCGTCCCTCTCTCTACTCAACCATTGCTTGGATTCTTGATATATTCAATCATCCTTACTCTCACATGGTCTCTCTTCGTTTGACTAGATAGAGTTTTAACGACTTTGATTTGACTTTTTGCGTGTGTTGGGACATGATTGGATAACAAAGAGATATGATCCATTCTCTGATTGATAAGAAGAAGAGAATTGAAAAGTACATAGTTGTGCTATTGTTAGATGAAGTTGATGAAATGAAGGTGAAATGGAGTGAAAATTGAAGTTCGAAGAGTGGGAAAGGGGTAAGAATGGTGTTGTTCGTACCTTTGACGATGATTATGATGCATGTTGCTTACAATTGTCGAATCTAAACTTCCATTAGAGGTGAGGAGAGAGATCATAGAGATTCTTGATATAATAGATTTTTCGGGAATGAAGTATCGACCTTAAAGCATGTTTGGTAGATAGGAAGTGGACGGAAAGGAAAGGAAAGGAAGCAGATTTTTCAACTTTCCTACGTTTGGTTTATAAAGATACATGAGAAGTGGAAGGAAAGGAAAGGAAATGGAAGGAAATGATTCTTCATTAAACTGTCATTTCCTTTCCCTCCCAAAACAGGCGGAATTGGACGGAAAACCAATTTACAACATAGAAACACTCACTTTCCTTCCAATTCCTTCAAAATTTTAATAAGTAGACCAAACAAAGGAAATCGTAACTCCTTTCCTTTCTCTTCCTTCCATTTCTTTCCGTTCAATTTCTCTCTACCAAACATGCTGTAAGAGAAGAGAAGAAAGCAACGGAAAAGAATCGGAGAGTGGATCAATGCCGAAGTCAAGAGAAAATGGGCTGGATTTTTTTTTTTGTGGTGTTTGTCAAAGGAAAAGGTCTTAAAAGGTGGTGTTTGGTATTTTTGAACTTAAAATTTGGTGTTTGTCAAAATCGAAAACTTAAAAGGTGGTGTTTGTCAAAAAAACCCCATTAGTAATGGTACGTTTAGTTTTGGTAGATGCGCAAATTTTGAGATTATTTTTATTAAATTTTCTTTTCAATAATGGTCGTATACAAGGATGAAAACAAAGGAACAATCAGCTATATGTAGGTTAGGTTCAAATCAAAACTATCTTCCATGAGACACTTTCCAACCCTTAGATTTAAAAATGGAAGGCTGAGATTTAATTTAATTATTATTTTTGTCTCTGTTTTACTCTCGCGTTTTCTTTTCTTTCATAATTTCCTTTTTTCTCTCCACATAACTAGAGTTTGAGAGTCATTGTGTTTACATGCTCCATACATTGATGTTGTATACTTGTGTAGTTGTGTCCTATCCTATCCCCTTCCATACAACAATTATACATCGAGTGTATATAACATAACAAACATCTAACGAGAACACCTCCATTAACATTCCGTTATCTTGGCAAGAACATCTTTTTGTTTATTCAGGTCCGAGTCGATATGAACATTTTACCTAAAACCTTATCTCTTCATTTCGACGGATAAGAACAAAGATTGAATCGTCTTTACTTTTAGGATCTCTAGGCCGGATCCTCCTATCAAAAGAAAAAAAAAAGCTCCTGGAGGAAAGAAGGCAAGACAAAGTGCGAATAAACAAAAATCGAACAAAGATGGAATCTCAAGTTCTTAACAACAAAACAATAATCGATCGATAATCAATAATCCAACGTAGTAAGTACGTACATACGTCACGTAAGTGCGAAGATACTCCCATAGTAGCAGTATTATTATGAATTCCATCGACGTAGACACCCATTATTAGCTTAGGGAGGTTGTCAAAGTCAACCAATCCACCCAACTATCTCTCTCTTCCTCTTTAACTTGTCTACGTTAACTCTATCTCTGAAATCATCTTCTTTTTATCTTAAAACTCTTTCTCATCATCTCTTTCTGATTCCCACTCCACCATTTTCTCTCTCCTATAATTCCCCATAAATTATTCCCACTATTACTCCTCCACATTTCCAATCATTTCTATTATTAATTAATTAATAATTCCAATCGTAAACCAACTTATAATTATCTGCATGATAATCACTATTCATCATCATAATCATATTATTTCACTTCTAATAACTTGAAGAAGAAGTTGCCCAGGAAAAATACATATTTGATCATCAACAATAATGGCGTCACTGAAGCTAACACCCCAGTTCAGAGCCAGCAATGGAATGATGCCGGGTAGTAGTGATTGCTCGACTCGGTTAACTCGGCCAATACCGAGTCCAGTTGGGTTTAGGGTGCGTGCGTCGTCAGAGTCATCGGGGCAGGTGGAACCGGATCTTACTGTTAAGGTTAATGGGTTAACCATGCCTAACCCGTTTGTCATCGGGTCGGGTCCACCGGGTACTAACTATACTGTTATGAAGAGGGCTTTTGATGAAGGATGGGGTGCTGTTATTGCCAAAACTGTGAGTTGTTTCTTCATCATCATTCTTTTTGTATGTAGAGATCTATATGTAGTAAGTTGGTAACTTCATTGTGAATCTTTAGCTTTTTTCCATGATGGTATGTGAATTGAGATTTTTGGGTGAACTTTCTTGATTATTACATCTTTTTAGAGTATTGATAGATACGTCAACAACATTACCCCAGTGCCTTAAGAAGTAACCAGGGCGAGCTGGTGATAGTTTCAGGGGTAGGTAGGGAGTCTACAGACCATAGTGTAAAGTGAGTATGATAATATAATGATATTGTAACAACAAGACGACGACAACAACAACAACAACGATCAAGCCTTTAGTTTCGAAATGATTTGGGGTCTGCTAACATAAATTGTCATCTGAACCCATTGTGCTTGATGAGTCGAACTATTTATAAAAAGTTAGTGAAACACATACATTATAACGTTTGAAAATCAAACAAAGGAACAAAAAAAAAATATGAAAAATCAAGCGAAAAGTTAGTGAGCATCTTAGGGAATACTGTAGTTAAAAATCAAACATTAAGAAAGTATTTTCCTAAAAGTTAAAGAGGAAAAGCAGAGAAAAAACTTTGAAAATCAAACAATGGAAAAAAAGCAGTAGAAATCAAACTTCATCCTCGAATTTTAACCGTTAAAACATGTGTGAGCTTGTCCTACGTTGAAAGATAAGTAGGACGTTGTTAGCCATATAAACAAGTGGACTACTCCTCTTATTGCCAATTGGTTTTAGGATGAAACCTGCTTGGGCCTATGGGATAGTGTTTGGCTCCCCCATTTGGTGTCTCCTCTCCTAACAATAACTCTCTACACCGCCCTATCTAACATCATAGCCTCATATTACCTTAAATCACCCTCATCCAAGTCATTTTGGGTCTCCCCTCCCCCTTAAGTTACTAGCGCTCCCCACTCTTCAAATCTTCTAACTAGCCTGTGTGTTGGTCTCCGCCTCACATGGCCATACTACATGAGACGATTCTCCCTCATTTTATCTTCAATTGATACAATCCCTACTTTTTCCTAATCACCTCATTTCCCAACCTTTCTTGTATATCCACACACCCATCGTAGCATGCACATCTCCGTCACATTCATCTTATGAAGGTGGCACTGGTTTACAGCCTAACACTTGGTGTCATTTAACAATGCTAGCCTAATTGCCGTGCTGTAAAAATTTTCCCTTGATCTATAGTACAGTGATGGCGTATGAAATTTCTCGGTTATTTTTTTTACAAAATTGCTAATTTAACAGTTGGATTGATTCATAATATGAGAAAACTTAAAACTGATATTGAAGGAAAGGAAGAAGAGTAATTAAGCAAGTCATATTAGAGTGGCATACACTCAATTGTAATGGAATTATAGTACAAAGTAAGCATGGTAGCATGTTACAGAGTAAGTTAGTGTATAAATACGGCAATGCAACTTAGATTGATAAAGAGTATACATACATGAATATGCTCTGACATCAGGTTATCTTTAATTCCGATCAGGTTCCTGTGAGTTGATTTATTTATAACTCAAAGGTTGCCTTCTGACAAGTAGTTAACTGCTAAAATAAAATGAAAGTGTTGTGTTGTAGTTTCCTTGGATCACAAATCCTGAAATTGAATTGAGAACTCTTAGTATTCACTCTACACTCCTAGGTTGGCGCTGCCTCCCTCCCTGAGCGTTAGAAACATGTCTCGTTCGAATCTGCACTTGTAATCTTTTTATATTTTTATTAAATCAACCACCTTTCATTTAATGGACATGAGCATTGAGACCTGATTTTAAATTACTTTGTTTCACTGAAATTGTTTATCTAGCTTCTTAATTCGTATAGGATAGCATAATTGAATTCACTTTGTATGCCTTCAATTTGTCATGCAAGTATGTACCCACGCGCCAAATTGTCTTGTTTGTATCGCGAATGGCATGCTATTGCCTTGTTCATTTTCTCTATGGCAATAGCAACTTCAGATAGAACATCTAACTTTTACATACAAGGATTGAATTTTAAGGAAGTGAAAATTTTTGTGGACTCAACATCAGAAGTATCTTCTTTTGAAACAATCTTTTTTGATTTTTTTTCTTCATATGAAGTTAGGATATAAGCTTTTGACAGGAGTTTTGTACTTCTTTTAGGTTTCCCTGGATGCCGCAAAAGTTGTAAATGTTACTCCTCGCTATGCTCGGCTAAGAGCTGGAGTGAATGGGTCCTCAAAAGGAGAAATCATTGGATGGGAG
>JBBYHQ010263181.1:0-22484 GCA_038382645.1 Spergularia azorica
GACCTTGTGGGTCAATTGTGGCATAACGACCTTATATTTTCTTATTAAAAATGTTTCGAAAATTTAGGGTTGTTACAAATATGAACGCAATATATAATGGTCTACGCGGAAGATTAGCGAAAAATTAGGTTCAAAATTGCCATATATTCTTTTACACGGAAATGTGCGAAATGTGAGGTATACTCTTTCCATCTTTGTGATATAATGTTGTATAATTACTATAATTAAAGTATAAATATATATTGTTAACATAATTAATAAGTATGCTTCACGCGTGTGTCTTTTGTATGCTGGCGTGTGTCTTCCATGACCATGTGAGTGCTATTAAGAGAAAGTTTCATTTGACATCAGCGTCATACGTGGACGTCCTAAGAATTGTTCAAAATCACGGCTATTAATAAAATATATATACTAGTTTGCATGCCCGTGCCGCGCACGGGTTCCCTATTTGTATCAATCATAGTTGTTTCACACAAAAAAACCGTTGTTAGATAATTACATTGTACACATAAGTGTAACATGTTGAACATTATTTAATGTTATGAAAAAATATAGTTTAGCTATGAATTTATAAGTATCAACTATCACTTAAAGAGTATTGGATATCCCTTATAAAAATGTTGATTACTACCACTTCCATAAAAGTGTAGACGACGTTTTGATCGAGATGAGGGTTTGACTTACAAATATAAGAATAAAATATTCATAAATAAATAATTAAATGCACATCGTGGGAGTCTTATCGAAGAGTACTTTCACATATAATAAATTATGAAAAGTACAATTTCATGCGGATCTGACATGACACGAACTCAATATAACCCAAGACGCTCTGATCTTACAATTTGCATTATTCTTTCATTGTTATCTTTGTTGAAATTACAAAAAAATTACACATACGTAATCATCCTACTAAGAGAAACTTATTTCTTATAGTAATTTGCATCATTATCTTTATATAATTTATTGACCGTCATTGATTGTATACATAATTGTGTTAATAAGTGTTATGTTCCCGATTTTAACTTTTAATCCAAGTTTTTGAAATATAACTCTTTCAACAATAAATTACACACTGAATAGTAGGTAGTAAAGGCCTAAAGGGGGAACTTTATAACCAATTTTAAGAATAATAACTAACTTAAAGACTTATACTCTCTCTAATTTTGATGATAATGTTGCATGAAAATTTCACGTATTAACCATCATTTTAAAGTATTATTTAGTCCAATTGTTTGCATCAAAATTTGACATTATGCGAGAAATCCAAAAACTCGACGTGGTTGAACTTGAGTAAACTCAATCCTATTCATAAACCCCTATTCATGAACTAATGATACATGACAAAATAATGTTCAACCTAAACTTGATTTCGATTCTTATAAGAGAATGAAACTTTTGAAAAATATGAAATAATAGTAGTAATTTTAGAGACAAATTTGAGATGACAACTTCGCTGTATGTGTAAAAACCAAAAAACATTGAACAAAATTCGAGATGATACAATCAAATAAATTTTAGTAACCATGCCCAATGAGGATTTAAAAAAAAAAAAACCTTATTATGACCTAACCCGCTCTGATCAAACCTAGAAAATTAAGGGGAAAAATACAATCATATAAGGAAACGAAACATTTGAAAAATTAGAAACAATAGCAGTGGAGAGATTCCAAAACAAAAAAGGAGAAAATAAATTCTGGTCAAACTTTGATATCATATTCATTTATTATCTCATTTCTCTACAAAATTATTATTACTCTTTGTATAGACATATTTCTTCACTATACTCTAACATAGAGGAAAATAATTATACTGCTTGAATTTCATCCATTTCTTTTATATGTGCTTGATTTTCTACATATAAGCATAGCTTAATGTAATTCGAATGGTAGATACAATAACATATAAGTTTTAAATGGAGAACTTTATTTAGTCACTTTTTATAATAATAATAATAAGTCACATTTGTATACATCAAATGTGCCACAATCCGAGAAATCAAATAACTCGACGTGGTAGAATCTGACTCAACTAAACCCTATTCATGAACTATTACTACATAACACAAAATGTCCAACCCAAACCTGATTCTAATAATAATATGAAAAAATGGTACTCAAGAAGCCACAAAATAAAAGAACAAATTGTATAGACAAACTCCTGAACCAATGTTACATAACAAAATACATCATGCCCAACCCTATTCATGAACCAATTATTAACTCTTTGTATAGACATTTTTCCTTAAGTACTACTGAGTAGTATATTCTACACACATTGCTTACTCTTGTCGAATATTTTTGAAATAAAACCTTTCGACACTTGTACGAAAGAGTCAAATTGGCAATATTAGTAAACGGAAATCTTTATAATCACTTGTAAACTAATAATAATTCACCTTAAGGCTTATCATTTTCTCCAATTTTTCTATGATTCGCACATTCTTTTTGGACCTCTTTTTTTTTTTTGTAAGAGACGTATTGCAAATGAAATTAATGTGTCACAAATGTTGTGATCATGATTAACAAATTGGAAAAGAACCATATACATTGCATAGATTGGAAATCATTTTTTTAGGCTGTTTGAACAATTTAATATTTTATACACTTAATAGTTTTTAAGACTTTCCTTTTTCTATTTAATTTAAAATTATATAAATATTTAACTAATATAATTTTTAATTATTTATTATTTTTCCTTATTACTAATTTAATATTTTATATGTATTTCCATATCCTAATAATCAATAAAAATTTTAATCTCATCCAATAGGAATGTGCCAAGTGTCCATCAATAAAGGGTTGTACTCGACTTTTATAATATACTAGTTTGCGTGCCCGGCCCGCGCCCGGGCTACCTACTTATATTGCTTATATACGTTTCTTAAAAATGTAGGTTTGTTTTTATTATAATATTATTTGAAAAGATGTGTTACATAATTTATTTTTTTCAACTTTGGTCACCCGTCATATTATATTATTATTTATTTCTACTAATTCATCGAAATTTTATTTCCTTTCTATTTGTACGTCACCCATTATATTATTTCATTCATTCCATATCCCGTAACCCGTTATACTATTTCATTTTCATTCCACGATCACGTCATATGCTATTTCATTTTCTTTTCTCACTATCCCATCACCCTTTATATCACATAATATTTCAGTTTATTATTGTAAATTAGCTAACCTATCATTAACATAAATTATCATGTTTTCCATATATTTGTTGATAACTACCATATTATATAATATTTTATATAGTATTTCCATATCCTAATACTTCAGTAATATTTATTTAATTTAATCCAATAGAATTCAAGTGTCCATCAGTGAAGGGTTGTACTTGGCTTTTATGATATATATAAGATATATATTAGATATGAGATATACTAGTTTTAAACAAGTGTGTTACACGGCTTGGATAATAATCTATATTTAATAATTATAAACTTATTGATTATTCTTCAACTCTAAGCAAATACTCCGTATATAATTCACTAAGGTAGTGTTTGGGAACTTGGATTTGAATTGAAAATCAAGAATTGAAATCATGATATTAAATTACAATTCCAATTCCAAAAACTTGTTTGGGTACCCCTTGGAATTGAATTCATGCAACGCACCCTCAAACCCTAACCACCACGGCACCACTGCCACTCATCCACTGTCATCGTCGCACCCTTTCGCCACCGCAACCGCCGCTACAAACGCCGCCACCTTAAGCACATAACCGCCACCATAAACCAATACATGCACAATTAAGGCACAATGAATGTTGGAGGATGAGGTGAAGGGAGAGAAACGGTGGCTGGTTGTGGATTATGGAGCTGGATTTCAGTGATTGGATTTCGTCTTTGGTGGTAGAAAAGTCGGCAGGCCGCCGTGGTGGTGGTGGTGGTGGTGGTGGGAGGAGAGAGAGCGTGTAGGTGGAGATAAAGAGATGGGAGAGAAATAATTCACATATATATGCCGCTGGTGGTGGTGACGACGGCTGGGCGTGGAGGTGGTGGCGGCAGGAGGTAAGAGAGAGGAGAGAGGAGAGAGAATAAAGAGATTTGGGGAAGAGGAGAGATAAAAAATGAATTGAAATGACCCATATTTAAATGGGAATTGAAATAGCCAGCTTTACACATAGTTGGAATTGGGTGAGAATTGAACCAATTCCAATTCCAAATTCCACAAGTTCCCAAACACATGAATCATTTCAATTTTAGTAATTGAATTCCAATTCCATGTTCCCAAACATAGCATAAGAGGTAAACATTTAGAAAATTAGAATTTTCTCATGATCATTCTCCTAAGCTTAACTAAATAAGAATTCTAACACATCCAATGAATTTGATCCGCCTAACAATACTTTCTAAACGCATGGTACATTAATCTTTATAAAGCACAACTATTATGTCTTATTCAAGTCACATGTAGCCATATGCTCGTTGTTGATTGTATAAATGCATCTCAAGTAATAGCTACATACGGTGTTACCAGATGTAGTCCAATAATTTGAAACGAAAATTAAACCATTTGTCCTATTTATTTGTTGCTACTTCCATTGTCGCAGCAAATGAAGTATTTTTCTTTTTAAATGCAATATAGAATAATTCACAAAAACATTGTGAATAGCCGAATAGTAATAGAACTTCTTTAATATATAAGCTTCTACATTTTATTTTATATTGAGTTTGTCTTAAATAGTATTTGCAATATATACTTGAATAATGAATATGTAAGTGGGAAACTTCGCATTTCCTATTAATATTCTTTACACTGAATTAAGTGTTAATATTTTTGTTAATTATAAATCGTCAACAACAACTTTTTTGGGACGATTAAGATTGGCCTAGTGGTAAGGAACTCAACCTGCGTGGGGGTTGTCTCGGGTCAAATCCTCATACTCCATGCTGCTCCTTTGTACAAAAAAAAAAGTGTTAATATTTTTGTTAATTCTATATCATCAACAACAACATGACCCCCTCGCCTTAAAGGCTCCTGCCATAAGGTGGCATGAGGCAAGGGGGAGTCGGATATACTTAACTCTTACGCCTTATAAACTTCTATGTCGTTAATTACCTTCTTGCACTAGAGTAAAAAGACGAATGTTTAAATGCATGCATGAGCTTATGAATCCATAATCGTCGTCTTGGTAGACGCACCAACGGATCGGACTAAACCACTGACTTTCTCCGTATTCGCATGCACATCATTATTCATGCACCAAATTAAACAAACATTTCAACGCTAAGTAGTGTAGTGATCAAGTATGGGCAATCCCAGATGTGTTTACATGAAAAGACCATATACTTTATATATAATCCATAAACTCTACGTTTTTTTTTCCTGAATAGTTACCTTTCTACGTTGGAGTGTTGCTGATTTTATTTAGTAGAGTCTTATGGTAAATATGTGAGGGCTGTATATTGTCAAGAAGGTACGACGTTTGAGTAGGATTGGCGCTGCTTAGCTTTACATATTTACTGGACACTATAGAAATGTTCTTTATAAAAGCAGATGATTAAGCATCAAATTTGATCATTAGCTGAGATGGTATCTAGTAGTATTTCATTAGCTTTAGGTTTCTATACTAAGATGTCAAAATTTGATGCAACTTCACAAGCTATGATGTCGTACTACTCGAGTTGTAATCTTCATTGATATCACTATTTTAGCAAAGCGTATCAAATTACACATGAACATATACCGAAAAAGTAAAACGGGTATACATAACTAATTTGTTTCATAGATCTTATTCGAATCAAATACGTATCACAATAAAAACAAGAGGATTAAGGTTGATCTAATTGTTAGGAATTTAACCTAGCTCAGAGTTGACCTGGCCTTTCGGGTTCAAATCTTCATACCTCGGCCCTCTCCCACAATATTAGCTGCTCCTTGCCAAAAACAAAATTATGTTTACATACACTTAACAACTATTTGAAAGTCGCTTTCTTCTATTCGATGATGTATGATCTCAATCATTTCAAGAAGTCTGTCTTATTTTATTCAACTTGATTCCATAAACGTACAAATAAAATGGAGTGGGAATGATCGTTATGTATTCAAGGTATAGGAGGAATAATAAAATTACAGATTCTGAGAGTATGAAGAGATATAAGGAAAAGTCAGGTTGCGAAAAATGAGTTATGCGTGAAGTGAATGTTTTTATAGTTCAAGTGTCCCCTACGTTGCGTTCATCTTCGATAGATAATGTACAAATTAGAACTATAGTCAAATTCTAATTCTCATTTCCATTTTAAAAAGTTCTCTTTTTGTAAAAAGTGATTATTGTTCTATCTTATTTTGACGTGAATCAATGCTCTATCTTTTTTTATTGGACGTGAAATCAAAAAAATAAAAAATTTTCACATTTCTGTTAGAAAACTCGTAATTATTTTTTAATTTCATTTCTAATCTATGACCCTTATAAAAGCCTTGGACTCCAGTTAACTGTTCATAAGTGTTTACATAAACAGTCTCCTTATCTCAATGTCCTCGCTTGGCCACGTTTTCCGCGTCTTGCCAATCTCGCTCCCCTTGCTTGGCCACGTCTCCTTCTTCCTCTAGGCCGTTGATGGTTTCTTTAGCATCTCCCTCATCGCACAGCCATGGCTAGCATAGCCCACGTCTCCTTCTTCCTCTCGTCAGTCGATTATTTTCCATCACAGCAACCCTAATAAGATCCCTTTTTAGAACTCCCCATCCACAACCATTTTTTCGCCTGCCCCGTTTTCTCTCTCCTCCCTTGTTTTCTCTCTCTTGTGGTGCTTTGTTTCATCTTTGATTTGCTGGGTCTGGTCTTCGGACGCCATTTAGATCGTCCGCTCGTCCTGGTTCGTCGCTTTCCCCATCACTACTACAAAATCAACTATAGACATCACCACATAGACATGGGAGTTTCATAAAACTGATGTCTATCAAGAATCGATGGCATTTTTGCAATTTCGACCAAATTATAGACATGGGTTTTTAAAAAAAAATCTGACATCTAATAATAGACATGAGATTTTTTTAAAAGTCCGACGTCTATTGTTTTCTATAAACGTCGTAGTTTTTGGACAACTGATGTCTATTGGCATCCCGAATTTTTTTTTTTTAAAACTCAAAATACGTGGTCGAAAATATATATTAGAAGACCGACGTCTATTGTGTTAGCTGTTGGATATGTTTGATACTTCAACCCTACATAGAACGACCCATACTTAACCGCCTCCACACTTTTACTTCCCCAAAACACAAATCATCTCCCTCTCTCTCCTCACTCATCAATCATCACCCATTCATCTGCAAACACAATTACTTCTCTTCATACATCTCCTGAACAACACCAAAATCCGTGATTATTCTTCATATTCCTATGCGCCGCTTCATCAACTGCATTGGTTTTTAAACGAAAATCCGTTTGCATGTTAGATGTAGGACAAGATCTCATCTTGTTAGTTCTTCTTCATTTTAAGGTATGGAATTAACTTTTTTAAAATTAAAGATTCAAATTTGTTTCTGGATCATAAGGAATAGTTTGAATTTAGGTAAAAGTATTTGGTAGGTGATTATTTTGAACACAAAAGAAAATTATTGTGAGATACAGGGAGTTAAAAAGAGGGAATAAGTGGAAACCAATATACAAAATAGGGCTATAGTTTGAGGAGAGAGAACAAATTAATGAGTGGATTTTCGGATTTCTCAGTCTTCCGAATCCCATTTCACAGGAAAATCATGTCTCAAATTCTTGGGTTTTTTCTTTGCTTGATTATTAGTTTGTGTGTTAAAAAATAGTAACCTACGTTGTTTCTATGTTTATGTTCTTCATTCTCAGATTTAAAGTAGGCTTGCCAATACTGTTGAAGCAAGAAGGTTGAAGGCTTAAATTTTCTTAAGTTTATTCTTCAAGATCTGGTTTTTGGATCTTTAATTTTCTGTTTAGATCTTTGATTTTTAGCTTTTTTTTTTAGTAAGAATTTTTCTAGAAGGGGTTTTTAGTAACATTTTGTTACTCTCCACTTTTGTAAAGTTCGTAGTCTTGGTATGTATCTTTTAATTAAATCATACCTTACTTGTATAATAATTGTATTAATTGATTTGAGATTTTCATTAAGAGTTGATTATCGATGTTGGATTGTTGGGTACCATTTGCTTTTTTTTTTTTTTTAATTTCTTTTATGAGCATAGACGTCGGATTTTTCATAAAGCTGATGTCTATACTTCCATATAGACATGAGTTTTTCCAGAAAGTCTGACGTCTATTAGAAACATAGACATCAAATTTTTCGAAAAAACCCATGTGTAAAAAAGTGAAGCACGTGAGCTCAAAAACCGACGTCTATCCCATTTATATAGACGTCACTCAACTTAACGTCTAAACCAAAACCGACGTTTATGGGTAAATAATTCCGACGTCTATGTGTCTTTTTGTAGTAGTGCATATTGTTTGAGGTATTTGTTTTATTATTGCACCTCTTTTTCTCCTCTTAATCTTCGGCCCAGATCACCCAGATCTTTCTGGTGTTTTGGAATTAATTACTCCTTGGGGTGGATGTGGGTGCTGATTAGTTCCTATGTTTCTTGTTTTTTCGTGATACTTTTTGAGCCCAGGTGAGTATTTGCAGCATCTTACTCCGATCTGCAGAGGCGATCCTCGATTCCTGCTCGTCACGGTTTGTATGAGTTAATTTCGCCTCCTACTCGCGCTTGGATGGTTGGGGCCATGGGGGAGGGTGTATTTGGGTGTTCTGTTGGGGTGGGGTGCGGGTGGTCGCTGATTAAGAATTTATTCTTTGATTGATTTTGTTTCTCATCATTATGAGTTTGGTTTTGTTGGGGATAATTGTTTCTGTTTGAATTGGTTTTTTTTACCCTTGACCGTGGTGTGTTTGATTTTGATCTTGGTTTGCTCCTTTTTAGGTTTTAATTGTTTGATCCTTCCCAGTGTTAATGTGTTATAGACGATTGTCGGCGCTTGCTTCTCAGTGGCTCGAGTATGTTAATTACTTTCTATATATTTGGAATGCTTCGTGACTGTTAATTTTAGTGCTGGCCTGAATGTTATTTGTTTACAAATCAATGGTTTGCTTTTCGTGTATTTTACAAAGGCAATCAATAAGATTTCCACATCAAAACTAAAGTGTATGTTACTTTTGCCTCAACATCCCATATTTTTCTTTATTTTATTTCGATTTTCAGTTCATCTTTTTTAGTTATGGGTTTTCTTCCTTTTTCTTTATTATTATCTGATTTTTTCATTTCTTTTTTTCATTTGGGGTCCTGTGTGTTTAAGATTAGTAACGGATGTTTGCCATTGCTGTCATTTTCAATTCATGCTAGTCTTCCATCCATAATTTTTAATGCGTATCATATCAACATAGCCTGGTACAAAGTTTCATTTATTTGGTTGTCCATACAAGTTTCATTTTGATTGTAATTTGTTTCATTATTTGCAGTCCCTATTCATTTGTTTGATTGATTTATTTAGGCAAGCTGATGAAGATATCTTTGTTTGATTGATTTGGTTTTCCATCATTTTTGGTTGGATTTTGTTTTTGATAATTGTTTCTGTATGTTTTTTTTTTTTTTTATCATGGTTTATATAATTTTGATTTTGATTTGGATTGTGATTTGCTCTTGTTCAGATTTTAGTTGTTCGATCCTTTCCAATGTTTTGCACGATCCTTGGCGCTCACTCCTCAATCCCTCGAGCATGTTACTTTCGCTCCAAATCTCATCCTCTATATTTCATTTCACTTTCTCTGTTTAGTTTGATTCGTTTTTACAATATAATGTTCTCGCTTTTGATTTGTCTCTCATTTTTTAATACATTTCTTGGGTTTCCATTAGCACGATCTAATGGTGGTTTTGTTTTAAGTTCGTCTTCACTGTTGTCGTAATATTAATTCCCCCTTTTCAATTTTTTAGGGTCTAATATTGTTTTGTCTTCTTTTTTGGGTGTGCATTGTTATCTGATCTTTCCGTGTTTGAACTAGGCAAGGTTAGCACTTAGAGCATAACACATTTGGAGGTACTAAACTACTAAATCAGTCAAAAGGATGTTCGTTGTGCATGAAGTATCTCCTTTGAGTCTAACAAGTGGGTTTATTCTCTAACGTTACTTTTGTTTTCTTTCCGTTTATAATTTGTGATATTATGCATGTTTTCCTTCTTGGCAATTGCATACTGATTTATAGCCTCGTCGTTGTGGAGCTCTTCCCAGATGCACCATCGGATTGGTAATTCCTTGCTCTTCTCCTTTCCGATTTGTGGTTCCTTTTGGTGTCTTTTGATTATTGATTGTCGCTTTGTCTTTGGCATAGTTGTTTGTATCTACTGATTGATTTTCATTCGGGTTTGTTTGGTTATGCTTTCTTTCTCTTTTAATAGTGCGAATGATTATAAAATTTGTCCTTGTTAACTAATGTGCATGCTTGCCTTAGATATGAACGATATATTAAACTCGAGCTCCAAAAGCAGCCTATCATGCATCGCAGAACTTGACTACTACTACGAGTGCTTTGATTTGGCTCTCAAAAATTACTAATATGGAATCCCGAAGATCTATGAATGTGTTGCGTTATATGGGTTTATTATATATACTTTATACGAAATGCTCGCCAATTGTGGCTTTCTAAATTGGAACCTCAGGCCACTGTGTTTGGTCCCTTTGTTGTCGCATGAAATTTTTATAGATGGAATTCGTGAGTTTTAGAAACTTTGTGGGTGTTAAATTCGCCTTGATGATGTGCTGTAATTTGGAATCATGGGGTATTGTTATCTGGGCCGACTACTCGCACATCAGTTGATCGGTCATAAACATTGTTTCAAAAAGTGATTTGCTTAACAAATTATGAATTTCACACCTCTATTGCCTTTATAACTGGTAATTGTACACAAGCATTGGGTTTCAAGAAATTGGAAATTGCAAATTAGCTTGCTTGTGGATTTGAACTTTTTATAGTTGGTAAATGTGCACATGCTTTTGGGTTTAAAGAATTTGGATATCGTAAATGAGCTTGCCTGTGGTGTCTTAGAAGTTGGGGGAGAATTAATGGTCACCAAATAAACTTTTATTCTTGTTGCATGTGCAATATGTAATTCGTTCTACATATACGGAAACAATGGTTTACACAATATGGTGTTGCTGATTCTAGGAGTTCACCGGTGCACTTGGCCTAGTTTGGACATGGATCCCAGTTTTAACCACATTTTCCGGGTGAAATAGCATCTTGCTACAGAATATAATTAAGCTTCAAATTTCCTTATCCCCTTCCATGCAGTGAATATTGGTATATTATGGTACGGAGTCCTCCCATTATTAAATATACCCTTCTTAAATCATGTCTTGTCTATTATGATTACTTAACTCCATGCCTTTGTTTTACTATAGTTGTGCAAACTTGATTATGCCACTGCCTGCAGTATTGTTTGTTTATGTTGTATTAGCTTCCCGAACATTTGCCCCTCTGGTAAATGCATTATGATACAACATTATCGAAACCACTCTTTACATCATTGTCCTTGTGCTTAGTGTTGGAAATTTGGTTAAGTTAATTAGACTTTGATACTTATCTGACGATCGGACCGAAGGACAAAATTGTTGTGGCAAGAATTGAAGTTCTCTGAACTTAAAAACGATTCCCCCCTAGCCGCAGTGCACACTATAATTTGGGCGTCCGTCCTCCAGGTTATACAACACCAACCTCGTTTGCACGAACGAAGATCAGCTGGTACAGTCGATCCCGAATGCCCTAGACTTGCTCAAGAACATGACTCGTGTTTGATGTGTTTATCTATTGTGTTTATGGCCTTTTGTGTGTATGTGGTTTTTCTCTGTAACTTGGGTTGTGTTTAGGAGGAGTATTTATATAGGTAGTACAAATAAAAAGGAAGAAAAGGGTTTAAGGAAACACCCGCCGCACCGCTACCGCTTAGCCGCGCCCGCCGCACCGCTACCGCTTAGCCGCGCCCGCGGTTAACCACGGCAAAGCATCCTGCATGCTTCCCACGCCCGCGGCAACCCTGTAGCCCCTGCGGCAAAAAACAGCCTTCGCCTCTACTGCCCTCCCGCGACCGCGGCAAGGGCGCAGCGCCTGCGGCAATGCCACAGCCTCCTCGGCTGACTCTAATGGTGGTAATTGTTAGATTAAATCCAACAATCCCCCACTAATCTACAAATGACCACCTTGAGCAAATCTATGACATTCGAAGAAATTCAAGTATATGTGCAGATGTCTAGCGACTTGAATCGGCACATTGTGGGTTCAAGCTAGCTAACACACCTTAGTTAGTAACTTACGTTTTGAACCAACCAAGGCGATGTGATAGCATCACCTTATCCACGACTATCCATTCTACTAGGGATTTACTGTACCGCGATTGTCATGACGCATCACAACGAAAAAACATTTGACGCGTATATTGATGAGGCCTTACGTCTTACCTGGATTTCGTTGGGGGCTTTAAAGAGTTATCACTATCATTCTCATAGGAATCGGCCATGCTAGGAGACTTGGTCTCCATCGCCATATGTAGAGGACCGCATCCTATTCTACATATGTTTCCACCTCCAACTAGGTAGATCCCATCAAGTGTGCTACCACACACCGCCAAATAGTGAGGATAAAACGTTTTTTCAACACAATGGTCATGGGTCTATTAAGAGCTAGTAGCTCAACCTAAAACATTTGGTAGATATTGCACTTAACAAATAAAGTAATGGAGAAACTTTATTTTGTGCCCGTGAAAAGTAATAATTGTATCCCTTGAACTATACAAAGTATAGTGGGAATCCAACACTACTTATCAATCAAGTGATCTCAGCTCCATTTTACATTAGATCCGCTCTACTCAACATATACTGGCCTTCAATTAGAGTGTCCACCTTCATATCTGATGTCACTGATGACGTCATTGATGACATCAGCAGTCAATTGTATTTGACTGCACAAAAAATGAGCTTATAAAGGCTTGAACCTGTAACCTCATAGTTACAATTTTAACACTTCAACCACCAAGACAACTGATTTTTTATGATTCAATTATTAACAAAGTTATATATAAAGGATTTGAAGGTTTAGGAGATAATTTCGGAAACAACTTTGGACAACATTTTCTTAATCATATAAAATCAAGTTGTTTATGAACATAATTTAAGAAGTAATATATATAGGCGCAATATATTAGGAAATATGTTTTGAAATATTTCCGAAAGTATTATTTTAGGAATAATTTTGGAATGATACTTGATTGATTTATTATAGAAAAAATCCATAAATAATCAGCGATTGCGACCCTTAATTTAAGGACCTCCCTAAATACGTTATATGTGCACAATTTGTTGATGTGGATTATATATTTTATTATTATGTTACAAAGAGATGTGTTAGTAAGATATTATTAAAAAAATATTAATTATAATTACAGTATGTATTACCAAATGAATATTCTATCGATGATTTCGTTTTCTTTTAAAAGAAGATTAAACTTAATTTTTTGAATTTTATGATACTTCTATATCCTTCAACACATCTTGGGTTTGTTTCGTTTTAACTCAAGATACGGGTCAACGGGGTGGGGTTTCGTTTTGACATGTCTCCCGTTGTTTTTTATGGGTACAACCATTAATTTCTATTTTTTAATAATTTTTAATGCTTTATTCGAATAATAAAAAAAAAATGTAATATAAAAACGAGTCATCACTACATTTCATAACTATCCGTGCAATTTTGCACGGGTACATAAACTAGTATATATTATTTAACGTTAACGTATTCACTATATTCTTTTGCAACTTCACTAAGTCTAAAGAATATGTCAGTAGTGATCAAACTTGTCACTACACTGCGGATTAAAGTACCCCCACAATGGGTAATACCATACAGAAGTACCCCCACAATGGGTAATACCATACAGATTGCTCAGTTTTACACTTACAATCTTTTATCTTAAGAGCACTGAATAGCTCCACAAGCATAGTAATAGCACGGTGAATCCATCAAGTCCACAACATGAACTACCCAACAACAGGGATATAGATTCATTAAGAGTCTACACTAATCCTTTATATTACTCATGCCGAGTCTAGGACTAACTCGTTTTAAGTCCTCTTAGACTCTAGATCATTTTTCTTCTACGGATTTACGATTAGACCGTAAATACTCTATACTAGACTATCTTGTACACATAGCTTATTAGATCAAACCTGAGATTACACATTTACCAAGGAATCACCCAGTGACAAAATCAATTTCAAGTCAGTGTAACCACTATCTAAGCAACCCCTCAAGGTCATTAAAGAAACAATATTTCCAAGAAATATGTGTACAAAGTCTGTATAGAACATACAAATTAGGATGTGTAAAGTTCCTCACGAACAACACATGATTCCTAATTTTCACGAAGAAATGATCTAAATTCTCATAATGAGAACACACTCTGAATGGTCTAAGTCTTCTAAGCATCTACTGGACAGTGAGATGCAAACAAGCATCAACAACATTTGATGGCTTCATGATCTTGACCTAAAGCCTCGGATCACCCACTCTACAAGAGTTATCTCACCCTAGATCTTAGAAACTCTATCATTCAACTTGATTGATACTAATGTTTAAATCAACTATCGACATATCAATCACACAATGATCCATTAATCAATGTTTCGCATACAGCACATAAAACCACAAAGCATAGCAGATCAGTCTTAGTACGAGTGCTGCAGACAATCAATTACTCTGAACTGAACACGGCTACTATGGTCACACACAAGTTCTAACACAGAACAAGTTTATGCTATCATGCAAGGTCTCTATATGTTTCCATATCAAAGATCACACACATGGCTCAAAAGGTTTCCACATTCAACAATGCATAACCCATACAAATACAACTTTTAGGCTTACAAACCACAGCTTCTGCAAACTTAGTAAACGAGTAAAGGCAAGACTCATCCTACCACCCTTGTCTCTACACAACTTGTGAATCACAGCTTCACACATCTCTTTAAAGATCCTAATACACCTTTACGGTTTACAGCCTTTATCAAGGTTTGTGCAACAAGTAGCATTCTCAAAGAATCTACAAATCTTTGAATGTCCACATCACATCAAATGACTCGACAACTTATTTGGCACATTCATATACACGGATCTTTCTCAAAAGATGCGTTCACATAACAAGTTCACCACACATAAGTCTTAGGATTACAACAAGTCACATAACACTTGTAACTCATTTCCTTCCATGGACTCTTCGACTAGCTTAATTAACTAGTTTTTATCACTCACTAGTGTAAGTTTACCCCAAAACAATTAAGGGTATCTAGCTGAACTTAGTTTAACGACTCAACCTAACACAGGTTTGTCTTTACTTCCTGACTTTTCAGAGTTCATTACTAGCTTCACTAGTATATTCTATCTTGGTCAAACGAAACACTTGGTCACCTATAGACACGGGGTTTACACTGAATCAGGAAAATGCTACTAATAGCATACACGTAAATACACGTAACAAGTCCACCTTGACTCCACTGAGCAAGAAAACTCACATATATCTGATCAGTTAACATACAGTTGACACGATTCAACTTTCATAAGAAGACAACTCCACAGTCACCAAGTAACACCAAACAGGTGCACAACTATAACCTTCTAGGTTTTTTATTGACTAAGTTATAAAGGGTACTTTAACCAACATAAGGCTACAAGCATCCCCCCCACAAGAACTCGAAGTCCAGAAAAACGACACATATATAGATTTTTCACGCCAACAAGACTACATCTATGTTCTAAAATTTGTGTTCAGACTCAAACAGTGCAGTACAGGTGAATTTAATCACTCAACTGAAACATGTGATAGGTGTTCTAACTAGATTTTCATGCAATCCTAGTATTCAAAGAACAATTAAAGGAGTTAACACCTTTGTGGCCAATTCTCTAACACATACACATGTACATCACAGCAACTGCCAATTAACATAGTTTTTTGGAACACAACAAACACTCTTAGAGTAAGTTACACAACATGCAAGTTCCCAAGTCTAGTCATTACAAGTTTATCACAAACATGATAACTCTAGACTAACTCTTTACAATTAATTACCTTAACCATTACAGGCACATAACCTTAAGTTTCACTAACTGATACATGCTTTATACAGTAAGTATCAAAATGGTAATTATCAATCAACGGGAAACAATTATTTGATCTTACTCTAACTTGGAATTATATGAACTCAAACATCACCAAGACATTCATGCAAGTTATACTACACATGCATTCTTTACCATTAAAAGTCATTTACAACTACTCATGCATTAAATCGACAAAATACATGAAGTGGACTTATCTGTTATCCGTTCGAGATTTAACTCTATCATTCTTCCGATGATCTTTGAGTTGATCTACAATCGAGCTCTTTTCTCGTACTTTCCAACATTGTACGATGCTCCGATTTACAATTCACCTCGAACAATAATTAATACAATTGTTAGATAAACACTTCAATTATTTCTTGTTCAAACACAAGCACAAGTCGATCTACTGACAATTAGTCTACGTTAAATAACTTTAACTGAGACAAGAGGGTTACAGGGGACATAACTGTCTCATGAAACAACCAAGTTGTTTTCTCGCGGCCCGTAGACTAGCCATGCTCGTATTCAGCTAGTCCTTTGTCGCGGTCCGCTACCACCGGATTTCAATCCGTCATCCCCTTCTGTCCTCGTCTCATGTACCGCTAGTTTTTCCCGACAATTTATCTCGCAACCTATCTTTGTTCCATTGTGCGGTTTACGCATATCACACCTCACAAGGATCAAGATACACAAGTATTAGATTACAGTTCGGTACGTCTATTGGCTCACAAAATTTACCATCTTTCCAGTACCAACTTATCTAAACCAGATAACCATATAGCAAAACACTATACTCCTGTTCGAAGAACACATGACTTATTCGGGAAAATTATCACAAAGCACATAAATCAAATGCATGACAATTAAACACGTTGTGTTACCTCAGTACATGTTGCATCTCAGTACCATGTAATTAACATATCATCAGTAGGCACCCGAATAAAAGATCAAAGCAATATACGCAACTTCGACCACAATACAATTACGAACATGTTATAGCACCGAACAAATTGATGACTTTCATCGGTCTACATGATAATCAGTGGCACAAAAAGATATTCCACAGCACTACAGCTATACAAGCTTAGCATCAATTTAAGGACATTAGACACTAAGACTAAAATCTCAGCACTAAAGCACACATGTTAAATGTACTAGACAACTTGCTACCTTCAAAGGGAACAAACCCAATAATAACATAAGGCATGCATCTAAATGGCAGCCAAGGCAAAAATAATCAAAAAGCAAGATAATAATCACTTGAACAAACATAATCACCAAGATTAAAAATGGCCGCCGCAACAGCCCACCTAAGTCACATAGAAGACGTAAACATGTGCACTCACAACAAATTGCAACCGTACATACTTCAGCCAAATTGATTTGATCACGTAGAAAACGTACTGACCCAATTGAGATTCGCATGAATCTTCACATAGCCCAAGGCAAAACTCGATGCAAATTACACGAGCAAATACAAAAGCAAGTCGACATCTCGCAACAAGTAATTAGGGCAATCAATACAGTCTAAATTAACAAAATAATCGTTCTTAAGATTGTTGGAAATATGGTTAAGTTAATTAGACTTTGATACTTATCTGACGATCGGGCCGAAGGACAAAATTGTTGTGGTGAGAATTGAAGTTCTATGAACTTAAGAAAGATTCCGCCCTAGCCGCAGTGCACACTATAATCTGGGCGTCCGTCCTCAAGGTTACACAAAACCAACCTCGTTTGCACGAACGAAGATCGGCTTGTACAGTCGATCCCCAATGCCCTAGACTTGCCCAAGAACATGTCTCGTGTTTGATGTGTTTATCTATTGTGTTTATGGCCTTTTGTGTGTATGTGTTTTTTCTCTGTATCTTGGGTTGTGTTTAGGAGGAGTATTTATATAGGTAGTACATATAAAAAGGAAGAAAAAAGTTTAAGGAAACACCCGCTGCACCGTTACCGCTTAGCCGCGCCCGCGGTTAACCACGACAAAGCATCCGGCATGCTTCCTGCGCCCGCGGCACTTCTCCAGCGCCCGCGGCAATCCTGCAGTCCCTGCGGCAAAAAACAGCCTTCGCCTCTGCTGCCCTCCCGCGACCGCTGTAATGCCACAGGCTCCTCGGGTGACTCTAATGGTGGTAATTGTTAGATTAAATCCAACACTTAGATCTCGCTCTTCTGAGAGGTATTTGCTTCTACCCTGTCACAAAATTAGTTGATGCCAGCCCGCTACTGTTAGGTGACGGCTTTAGTACACCGCAAGACCAGGAAAGCCTTCTCTTGCCAAAATACGTAGGGGCATGCCTGGGGGGAGTGGGGTTGCTGATGGGCCATGACCTAAGTACTATTTCCACAGTTACAGGTCATGAGAGTGTGTATCAATGATGTGCGTACGCGTTGAAGCTGAAAAGTTAAACCCTGGCATGCATATCTAAGTACAAGTTGTTTCGGTTTTAGAATAGAAGGTCATGGGATGGTTTTGGGGCTTAGGGTCATACCGTCAAAGGTCATAGCGAATGTTGTTGTTCTAACTAGGATAATTAGTTCGCTTAAATGTTAACCAACATTCAATAGTACTTTGAATTGCTATTTGTACTACTATAATTTTCCTAATATAAATGCTGGTTTTTATTTTGTTGAGCAATTTTTAGCATTATTTTGTCCCTTATAACATTGTACTTCTGGATTATCTACTGTTCTTTATGCTAATGAAGAAGGCTCGGGTCTTTGAGGGCTTGGGTATCTGAGAAAAAAAGGGCCACACCATGACTCTTTAGTTAGTGTTTTTTTTTTGGTAAGAATTAGCATTTTTATTCCTCCATAAAGGGCAGAAAGAATAAAAACTTACAACTCAGACCAAAGGATAGCAGTGAGCTACCCTGTAAAAACCACAAAGAAACTACCTACTAGGAATTACATCACTATATCGATCTATTAATCGTACACTAACATTGAACTTTATACTAAGAGTAATTTGCTCAATTTTTCTCTCAGAATCTCTAAAAAGCCTTGCATTCCTTTCCTTCCAGATTTCATAAATTGTAGCAGTGAAAGCACTCCTCAAAATATGTTGTTTGCCATTTTTACCTTTAATTCTGAAAAAAAGGGCCACACCATGACTCTTTAGTTAGTGTTTTTTCTCTTGGACCTGTGATTGCTGATTTATGCGTTCAGTACAAGGATAAATAGGTTGTTGTAGAGCTTTTGGCACTTAGTTGCAGATTGGTTAAAATTAAGTAGCCATGTATTTCTAAATTTCTCATACGCCTTCCTATGACAACTATTGGTCTTCATTCTTGAGCCTCGTCAAATTTACATTGCATGTTTTATGAAGCATTTTGTCTAACTTCTATTCTTGTTTTCTTTAATGTGCAAAATCCTCTAACTCCTTTCTTTAGACCTTATAGGACCGAGGAAGTAGTGTTTGGTCGATTTTGGAATTGTTATGCAATGCATAGCTCGTTGGATGCGAGATATTCTCCTTAAAATGAATGGAAAGGTGAAACTAGGAATTTGGACTACTGCTAAGATTTTAGGAAAATCATCCTATGAGTAATATTGAATTCTATGCTATTTATGGTAACTCGATGGACTTATTTCGATGTTGGCTGTTGCAACTCCTTCTTTCTATACCTCTTGTTTCTAAAGTTCCCACATTTATTCCCTATTCCTGATATCTTTGGTAAACTTTTGCATCATTAAAGATCGATTTTTAAACTTTCAGGATATAGGAGAGCTGACTCTTATCTTCTATGACAAATTAAGGGAGTTCCAAGGCTTTGGCTTGCCGTAATTATACTCTACGCAATCCGTCCTTCACAATAATTCACGTAGTCACTGTCCCTCTCTTTCTCTAGAGTATCAACTTTTTCGTTCCTACAGACCTTTGTGGTGTGTGTTGAAGAGCTTTATTCATGTGCGTACATCATCTTGTTAGCAAAATCTCTTCTCGAATCATCACGAATTAAACAAAAAAAAAAAGGAGTTTATGGCCAACCTCAATTAAAGGCATAGTCTTAGAATTCCGTTTGATATATAATCTGCAAGGGAGAATTTGATGTATTCCTTTTGGGAAAAAAAAAACTGGTTACAGATGACTCTGTTTGTGCTGCAGGGTATGTGTTTCCATTGTCACTCTCATCAGCAATTACTTCCCTTTGTTGGGTCATATCTTGTGTATTTTAAATTAATTATAATTCTTTTATCTCTTCATTAGTTGATTAATTGGGATCATTGATTCTGCTTGATGATCTGGCCTGTGTTTGGTTTTTTGCTTTGATGTCAATAGTATGATTTTGCATTTATGGTTTCTAATTTGATGGTTGGTGCAATGCATGTCGTTTTTTGGTTGAGTTTGGTCTTTGGAGCAGTGTAATTGACAAGTAAAATGTTTAGTTACCTCGACTTTAGAAAAGCTTCTTAGGTAAAACAAATCAAAGATGAGTTTTGTGTCACATTTTAGCCCCTTGCATCTTTGGATAATCTAAGGAGGTGAACATTAGCCTAGAGAGTGAATTCTTTTGAGTGGGGGGTATTGGGGGGTATCGATTGCTCCTGTGAATTTTGTTATAGGGAAGTCGCATGTCTGAATCTGAGCTCTTGCCTGCCTTTTGTACTAGAGGAAGAGTCTGCCTTCTTTATTAGAGGAAGAGTCAGCTGGCATGAAGTTTTTCTCTATATATTGTGCTTACAATAATATCAACCGAACGATTTAGCAAGTGGTTTTGGGTTCAATTAATTGCTTATTTGATATTTTGACTATTATTTTTGATAGGCTATTTGCTCAATGGTAGAGCAATGTACAATCTTGCACAAAGTTTTGGGTTCGAATCCCAAATAGCATAGAGTTTTTTATTTTTGCTTATTGTTGTGGTTATTTTTGATTTGTAAAGAGTTAAAAACATCGAATCTCTTCTGGATGGACTTCTCTAAGTCGCGAGGATGTTGCGTGTAAGGTGTGTCGGACTTACAACTGGTGTTTTCAGAGATTAGTTTAGGTTGTTTGCTTTGGGAGGTACTTCGAGGTAGTTGTTTTGATACCCCAAGGATGCGCCTCTGATTCCCGAGTGGTTGGGGAGATCATGCCATTACTGCATATAACTCGTACATTGCGTGCCTATTGTTTTGCTAATGATGTAGGTAGCAGGGGTGTTCCTCTCTGTTTGAGGTATCTATATATTAATAGATTGCTACCGATTTGTGGATCCGAAACAAAATCAGAAGTTGTTGAGGCTAGGCCTTTTAGAATTTTCGCCTGTTCACTTGAAGCATCATTCATATTTCCATATGATTATTGGTTTTGTTGTCTAAAATTGGAAGTTCTTATTATTTCCTCGATGTTCTGCTTTGGTTGGATCTGTGATTTTTTGAATTATGTTTCACTATTATTTTAACTATATCATGGCGAACCATAGAAGTTAATATTATGATTTCTGTATCTATATATTTCTATAAAGTTGTGCCATTAAGCTGATGTGGCACGAGCTTGATAAGCAATTGACATGTCAGCACCATGTCAGCAATCATTTAACACGTCAGTATGCTCATTGGTAGATCAACAAAAAATGTGTCTATCAGGATTTGAACCATTAACCTCTTAAATAATTATTCATCACATTACTAGTGTGCTAACCATCATTTCATGCATATTTTTAGAACTCATACTATAATAAGGAAAGAAGTAGTCTAAATGAATGTAGATGAATGGAATATTCCGTTAGTTTAAGATGAGATCAAATCTTTTAATCAAATTTTAGGAAATTTCCTTTATATCTCGACATAATATATTAAATAAAATATTCCATCCCATAATTACGTGGGAAATATCATCAATAATATACAGCAAATATGACATTCTCCATCATTAAATTAACGATATATTTAACAAAACAATTTGGCACCAAATTGCTGTCAATATCATAAAGAAATATATTCCAAAATTAAAAACATTCAACATTCAGAAATGCTTACAAATAATCAAACATCTCAAGAAAGATATTTGGCGCAATATTTGGCAAAAATTTGGCAAAAACTAAGCATCAAATCTTCTAAAAACTGACATAATAGTAAAGTTAGGAAGGAAAAAAAAAATTCCGTTACTATGTTGACTATAAGTATATGTAACAAAATCACAAATTTCATCATTTGATTCAACTAAAACAGAAAAGGGTATCAAATCTTTTAATATTTTTTTTAGCCTGATATCTTATAAATAGGATGTTTTATTTTATTAGTCTACCCAATATGTGCGTCTCCGGCTATAAGAATGCATTTTTCTATTATTTTTTCTTTTATTCGATAGTATATGCAAGTTTATTTGATATGAGATCATGGTCTTACCGTGTTTGATTTGATTGTTGAAATGATTTATTAT
>JBBYHQ010263287.1:0-22479 GCA_038382645.1 Spergularia azorica
TTTTCATGGCGTACACAAGACGGTTACTAGATGACGATTCATGTTAGCCGACCCCAAATCATTTTGGGAATAAGGTTCGGTTGTTGTTGTTGTTGTAGTACTTCACTTCACTTCATCTGGTTTAATGTCCCATGACTCCTATCCTAGTACAAACCCAAAAATAGAGGGTGCGACATGTTTTTGATCAACATGTCATATTGTGTCATGTCACATACGGAGTACTATGTTATGGTCTCTTTGTCTATTAAATTGCTATTTAGAATGTTGTATTGATGATGATTAAGTACAGTCACTTAGATAACTACGTTTCTGATTTTACATGACTTAACAGATGATAGTGTTAGTGATTTATGATTATTAGCGTCTAGCGAGTTATAATTGCCATGATGGTGGAATATGGTTGTACCTATTTGTGACGTTTCCAATAGTTGGAGCTTGAACGTTGGAGTACGTCATCCTAATCACGACATTAGACTAGAGACACTATTCTTAAACCATTTGGTCGACGTTCATTTTGGAATGACAATTGTTTGATGTTTACGAACAGAAGAAAATCAAAGTAAACCCGATATTTCACTATTAACTATAATAGTACAAATTAAACACAACAATTACATTTGTACGACTTTGAAATGTTATTACATTTGTATTGCTAATTGTTCAAAAATGCTGAAAAATCATTAATTAGCTTAGTTGTTGCTGGATCTTGTGGTTTGAATATATGAAAGACATGCTCTTGACCTTGGGCCTCAACCCATTGGGCCTGACCCTTCCACCCACTCGCCTTCACTCGCTCATAGTACCACCGTCCACGTCCCCTTAGCTCATCAATCTCAGCCGTATAAACCAACAGTTTCGTACACCCGAGCCGGGCCAAATTAAGCGCACCCGGCCCGAATGGGTTAATGTACTTATTATCAACTCCACCTCTACATCTGTGGCAAACATAGGGCCAAATTCTGTAATTCGAAGAGTTAATAATAGTTGCGGGCTCATATGGAACCCGCTTCGACCCGAGAAAATACGGCATGGCCAAAAACAGGCCCGTTATGGGTACCGGGCTTGATTGAGCCCGGATCACTAAATTGTGGGCTATATTACCACCAGCACTATCTCCCCCAACAAACACTCGGTTAAGATCACCGTACTGGGCCAACCACGGGTCCAAGCCGGGCCTGCCCACTTCTTTATGGGCCGCTATCCAATTCAGAGCGGCCCACGCATCATCATACGGGGCAGGGATCGGGTACTCCGGGTACAGCCGGTAGTCAATGGAGAGGGCCAATACATTGGCTTGGGGGGACACCCGGGCCAGGTAAGTTGTGTCACCCAAGCCAAAGGCGGACCCAATACAGAACGAACCCCCGTGGAAGTATAGTAGTATCGGTATCTTCCGGGCCGGGCCGGGCCGGGTCGGGCGGGGCGATGATCCGGGCCTTTAGCGGATACCCGGTGGTGGTGATGGTTATGTCCTTGGACTGGACTTGGGGGTTGTTTGGAGGGGGTGAGTAAGACGGCGCGGCGATCGGGTCACGTATTATGGTTCCATTACGATAGTCTATGATGTATGGTGCGACCTTTACTACACCACGATTTGGGTTACGTTTATTATGGTGTGATGAGCATGTTTGAGAAACAAGTGACAAGGAAATAATAATACGGATTAATAAGAATATGGACATTGGGTTAAAATTTTTGATCATGGAATAATAATAAGAGTATAGTATGATATATATAATTGATGATAACAATGTAGAATTTTAGAGGGGAGGAGAGTAAACTATGGAGTAGTCTTATAATGTAAAACTAACTCAATTAATTCTCTTTAAACACCAGCCTTTTTAAAGCCTTACAAATACTTAAAACTAGGAAATATGGGAAAACAACCCACTAACATTTGCTACCACAATTAGCGTAGCACACCCACTAAACCACTTAATCATTTGACTAATTAACAGGAATGACTAGCTAAATATTAGGATCAAACTTAAACTAATTTCGACCCATTCTTTTTGGATCACAAATCCAACAAACAACCTTATGATAAAATTTGAGCAAATTGTAATTAAATGCTTCAAAAATGGTGAAATTGGAGTAGAGAGTGGAGTAGAGAGTGGTCCGTGAGGCTGCAAAATTGGAAGTACCGAAGTAGTACTAGTGTATGGCATTGTCGTAAAATAAAGAGCCCAGGGACACCACACGGCCACACCGCCTTGAATTATTGTCCTTTAAGTAGGAAGCCAACAATCAAGGAAGAAAATCGGATGATTTTTATAAGTGTACGTACATAGAAAAAGTGAAGGTAGTGTGTGTGACTCATGCATGTGAGTCCAATGCTTATGAACATATCATGGTTTTGTCGACGAATTCGATGGTCAGGTGATTAATCTTTACGAGTTGTAACATTAGCTATATATTTATGTACATGGTGAAAAATGACGACATTTAGATTCTGATTTCTATAAATCGTAAGTATAGGGTGATAAAAACATTGACACTAGTGACACTGATAAGATTTCCATCTTCTAGCTATATAACGAGAGAAGTAAAAACGGGTGGTGGTTGAAGTGGAGGATCAACGGGGTCAGGGGATGGTTGGGGCTTAAGACAGGGGTGGAGAGAGAATTGTGGAGGTGGGGTTGTCCTCCGGTTTATTTAGATCGGTTTTAATTTGATTCATTCTTGTTAAGATATAACCATTTATTGAGTTTTAACCATCAGTCTAGACTTTTGGTTGAGATGGTTCTTTAACATGGTATCAGAGCCTCAGCGATCCTGAGGTCTCAAGTTCAAATCCCGCCGGGAGCCCCCTCCTTTCAAGTGGAATTTCAGCACAATGTTCGTGCATTTATCATCCACATTTCAAGTGGTTTCAATCCACGTTTCAAGCCCAAAGGGCTTTCACGTGAGGGGGAGTGTTAAGATATAACCATTTATTGGGCCTCAACCATCAGTCTAGACTTTTGGTTGAGATGGTTATTTAACATGGTATCAGAGCCTCAGCGATCCTGAGGTCGGAGCTCGGTTTAAGTGTTGTGTTCGTGTGTTATGCCTAACCAATTACTCTAATTTAATTTGATCCATTGGATTAGAGTCATTAATTGATTGGTGCACATTACTTCTCCACTTTTATCATACTAGAATTTCATAACCGAGTTAACCCTTGCAAACAAATTCCACGTTCTGACTCGATGGCAATCTTGAGAAGTTGAGAAAAAGTGAGAAGTAGGGCTCAAAAGTAAATGTGAAGGATATGGTTGGTTTGGTTATAAGAGATTGAAATGAAATGTAACTAATCAATACAAATGGATCTCTTAGACCCACGAACTCGATAGAATGTGTTAATAATCAATATAGTATCTCATGATCACAAGATCCGAGATTTGAGCAATTCGGCCATTCAAGTGCACTAGTGTAGATCCTCTATTCCACTTTCATCTATACACCTCAATGAGATGATATTTTCATAAAAAAAATAATCTTTAGAAAAATAATCTTTAGTAAATCTCACAATAAAGTCCTAGCACTTACATAAGATGAGACATGAAAGTGGGTCAAAGGCTCCGCATAGGAGGTGCTCAATTGCACATAATTGTTGAGTGGTGAAAAACGTGTTTCCAAAATCGGAAAAGGTAAAATAGAACATACGGAGTATGGTTTTGGCAGTACTATACAACCACGCTTTATTCCCAAACAAAAACTATACCTTACAACGTACTTAAAGACTTATTTAGGAAACCAGTCAAACCACCCCTTAATATTTTGCCAGCACAAAAGAAGAGTCAATCTTTACCATTGACTCAATTATTACGAGTACATCTGTTTTCCCTCCCAAACTTTTTCCCCAAATCGATTTTGCCTCCAAAAATTCTTCCCGAATCCGACTTTGCTGGGAGAAATAAAAATTCAGTTCCAACAAGAAGATTAAAGAGGAAGCAACCAAGAATTCTGTGTTCTTCAGATTCAAAGGTACGCGGTAACTTTTTTTCAAACCTTCATTGAATATTCTGCGTTTTTTTTTTATATATGATTGCCATTCGAAACTTGCTTGAATCCTCAATTGATGATGTATTCGATTTCCATTGAAACTTGTGTGAGACGCTATCGCTGTTGTAGTCAAATATTAGTGGGCTGTTGAATTCGGCAATAATAGTCCGTATTTTCGTACTCCCTCCACTCTGTTCATTATTTAAAGTTTCGTTTGGATACGGCGGGAGAATTCAAATCAAATGTTAACAAATGAAAAAAACTGACGTTCTTTTACGGGGTCACTCTACTACAGATGAATTGAAATCAAATGTTTTGTCTAATTACTTATCTCAAAGTGAAAGTTTTGTATTTGGTGCAGGGATTGATTTATTGTCCACGAAAGTAAAGGCGCGCATTTACTCATGGCTGATTGGTCTGAGCTTCCGTTTGAGATTCTAGACGAGATTGTGATGAGGTTAGAAACAATCGAAGACTTGGTTTATTTCTCTGTTGTTTGTCGTTCTTGGAATTACATTGCCACTACAGTTAAACATAAGTTCGATGTAAAATCGACGCCATGGTTGTTGTTAGCCGAAAACACCGAAGATAATCGGGATTGTTTAAGAAAAGTTTTTAATCCCTACAACAATAAGTATTACCAATTGAAACTACCGGAGATTAGTGGGTGTTGATGTTGGGGTTCCGCTTTTGGTTGGCTTGTGACGTATAATAAAGATCTTGAACTACACCTATTCAACCCACTAACCAATGCTAGAATGTCCCTTCCACCTGGATCAAGTTTACCTTACATATGGGATTGGAAATCTATTTATGATGATGATGATGATGATGATGGCCTGCGCTCGATGAGAACCAACTTCATAGGAAAAGCATTTGTAATAAAAGTAGCGGAAGATGATTTTATCGTTTTTGTAAGTTATCTATTTGAGTATAAGAATTTGGCATTCGCGAGGCCGGGCGATGAGTCATGGACCTCTATTGATCAAGCAGGGCCGACTGGAGAAGACGAGGGTGGTACAGATCTTTTGTGTAATAGAGTGGCGGAGATCGTGTGTCGTGGTACTCAATTACTGATTTTATATGAGGATGCTTCGCTTGGGTGTCTTGATGTCTCTGACTTGAGTGATCCAACAAAACTTATTGTAAGAGATCATGTACGTGTTCCTCCAATGATTTTAACTGATTCACGAAATCTTGGTATAAAGTGTAGAGAATACCTCCCTGCACCTAGGGGGTTTTTGGATGGCGCTCTAGTTGCGAAGTTTGCATTTGGATCATACTTGGTATACTCAAACGATGATCTGTTCATGGTTCTGCGAGACAGAGACAATCTCGAGGAAGATGAAGATGAAGATGAAGATGGAATCGTATATTCAACATTGAGGTTTATGGTGTATCGGTTTGATTTTGACAACAAAAAATGGTCTCAAATCTATCACCTTGGCAATACGGCTTTATTTATTGGTAATGCTCCTACGATGTTAGTCCCGACAATTGGAGGCAGTAATGTCAAAACCAATCGTATTTATTTCACCGATGATCATGCTAGGGCTTGGGATGAAATATTAACTACCTGGGGCAAGGACATTGGGGTTTATGATTTGGGCGTTCCTAATGCTGATGGAGATTTTGATGATACATCCGAGGGATGTGATGGAAATTTTGATGATATATGCGAGGGATGTGATACACATATATGGCAGCAAACCCCTTTGTGGTTTATGCCGAGGTTTTAGCTGGTACGGTGTGGTTCGTGACTTATTAGTAGCAAAGACTTCGACCTTGTATGGCATGATGTGAGTGGACACCCATATTGAACCCACTAACCAAAGCTAGAATGTCCCTCCCGCCCATATCAAGTTTAATTTGCCGTATGTATGAGAGGACTATTTTCTTCACCGTGATCCGAACCACCAACTTTAGTGTGCAGCACTCCGTCCCAAATTAGAATTCTCATGTCGTTTGAATATGTGAGAGGATTTCAATTTCATGGGCAGTTCAAATTGGGACGGACTGATATGCGTTTGTAATAAAAGTAGTCGACGATGACCTTTTTTTTTTTAGTGTGTATTGGGTTTTTTTTTTTTATATCATGGAATAATAAAATTATAGTATGGTGATTGATGATAACAACAGTAGGGTAAAAATTTGAGCAAATTTTGTAATTAAATGCATCAAAAAATGGTGGAGATGGAGTGGGAAAAGATGCTAAATGTTGTAGAGAGAGGAAAGCATACTTTAAATGTGGTCCGTGAGGCTGCAAAATGGGAAGTAGTGTATGACATTATCTTTACTCTGTCTTAAAACATCGAGTCAAGAGACACCACACCAGTACACCACCTGAAATGATTGTCTTTTTAGGTAGGAACAATCAAGGAAGAAAGTGATGGTCGTGTGATTCATGCATGTGAGCCCAATAATGCCTATGAACATGTTATGGTACTGTCGACAAATCTAGTGTCTAAGGGATAAATCTTTATAAGTCGTAGCATTAGCTATTCGTTTATGTATATATGGATTGCAGAATTGGTCGAAAAATGTAATAATCTAAATTTTTTTCGAGACGGGGGGTGGGGCTTGAGACGGGGGTGGAGATAGAGTGGTGGAGGTGGGGTTTATTTAGATTGGTTTTAATTTGATCCATTCTCTAATCAATCACTATGATTTAATTTAATCCATTGGATTAGAGTGATTAATTGGTTGGTGCACATTACTTCTCACTTTTTATCGAAGTACAATTTCTTAACCGAGTTAACCTTTGTAAACAAATTCCACTTTTTTGGCTTGCGGATACTCTTGAGAGAAAAATGAGAAGTAGGGTTCAAAAGTTTATTTTTTGAGATCGAGGGTTCAAAAGTTAGTGTGAAGGATACGGTTTATTTGGGTATAAGAGATCCAAATGAAATATAAATAATCAATAGAAATGCATCTTATCTAACATATCATCATATAAAAATGCCCACGAACCTGATAGAATGTGTTAATGTTGTTAAACACTCGGGTGTTCTTGAACAACATCATATCTCATAATCATAAGATCCAATATTTGAGCAATTCGTGTGGACTATTTATTTCACTTTGTATTTCAATAATATTTGTACCCCATCAATCAAGTGATGTTTTAAAAAAAAAGAAAAATTCTCTAATATATCTCACAATGAAATCGTGTTTATCCTAGCACTCAATTTGTGGGTATATAAATACGGAGTACATGAGTTGAAATATGAAAGTGGGACAAAAGTACCGCATACTATGTTTTCCAAATTCAAAAAAGGTAAGTATGCGACAACAAAAACAACGACCAAGCCTCACTCTCACTCCCAAACAATTTGCAAAACCATGCCTTAAACCGTACTTACAGATTTTTTTTTGAGTGTGTACTTACAGAATTATTGTTTGGGAAACCACCCCTTATTAATAGTTTGCCACCCTCCGTAACTTTTCACCAAATCGATTTTGCCCCCAAAAAATCTACCCCAATTCGACTTTGCTGTGAGAAATACCAACAAGAGGATTAAAGAGCAAGCAACCAAGGATACTGTGTTCTTCACTTCTTCATATTCAAAGGTATGCGGTAACTTTTTTTTTTAAATAAACTTTCATTGATATTTCTGGGTTGAAACCTAATTGATGATTTATTTGATTTCCATTGAAACTTGTGTGAGACGTTGTCGTTGTTTTAGTCAAATATTAGTGGGCTGTTGAATTCGGGATGGCAATAACAGGCTGCATATATTTCCGTACTCCCTCAATTCTTTTCATCATTTAAAGTTTCGTTTGAATATGCGGGGAAAATTCAAACCGAATGCTAACAACTAACAAGTGAATTAGCCGACCTGCTTTTACGGGGTCACTCTACTATAGATGAATTTGAAATCAAATGTTTTTGTCTAATTTGACTAATTACATATCACAAAGTGAAAGTTTTGTATTTGGTGCAGGAATTTTTGTCCACGAAAGTAAAGGCGCGCATTTACTCATGGCTGATTGGTCTGAGCTTCCGTTTGAGCTTCTAAACGAGATTGTGATGAGGTTAGAAACAATAGAAGGCTTGGTTTATTTCTCTGTTGTTTGTCGTTCTTGGAATCACATTGCCACTATAGTTAAACATAAGTTCAATGTGAAATCGACGTCCTGGTTGTTGTTAGCCGAAAGCAAAGAAGATAATCCAGATGGTTTGAGAAAAGTTTTTAATCCTTTCAACGATAAATATTATGAATTGAAATTACCCGAGATTAGTGGTTGCCGATGTTGGGGTTCAGCTTACGGTTGGCTTGTGACATATAATCAAGATTTTGAATTACACTTATTCAACCCACTAACCAAAGCTAGAATGTCTCTCCCGCCCATATTACGATTGCCTTTCTTATGGAAGGACTATTTTAGTAAGCGCGGTGATGATCAAGTCCTTCACAAGATGAGAACCAACTTTATAGTGAATGCGTTTGTAATAAAAGTGGCCGAAGATGACTTTGTTGTTTTCGTGAGTTACATTTATCCGTGGAAGAAGTTGGCATTCGCGAGGCCAGGTGATGAGTCATGGACCTCAATTGATCAAGCGGGGCCCACGGAGGGGGATAATTGTGGCCCCCACAATTTGTGTAATAGAGTGGCGGAAGTCATCTCTCGTGGAACTCAACTTTTGATTTCATATGAGGATGGTTCCCTTGGGTCTCTTGATGTTTGTGACTTGTTTGATCCACATAAACTTGTTGTTCGAGACTATTTACCTAAACCTACACAGGTCCGTACTGATCGACGAAATTTAGGTTTAAAGTGTAGAGAATACCTTCCTTCACCTTTGGATTTTTTAAGCAAAGAAATCCGTCCGTACGAATTTGGACCATACATGGTATATTCGAACGGTGATCTTTTCATGGTTGTACGAGACAGGGGTTTTCGCAATGCAGTTGAAGATGAAAGTACTCGTGATGGACCTTATTATTATGGAACATTTGAGTTTATTGTGTATCAATTTGATTTTGAGGACAAAAAATGGTCTAAAGTTCATCACCTTCGCGACATTGTGTTATTTCTTGGTAACTCTTCTTCAATGTCAGTCCCTAATAGTGGAGCTGGTAACTGTAGGCTGAACAGTATATATTACACCGATGATTATCCGGGTGCTTGGGATTTAGAAAAAACTTCTTGGGGCAGGGACATGGGGATATATGATTTGCATGCAAGACCCTGATTATAATGCTCCTATATGCGAAGGATCTTCTACACATGAAGCAGCAAACCCCTTTGTGGTTTATGCCCAGATTTTAGATCTACGTATGTTATTATGGTGTGCGTCATGATCTCTTAGGAGCAAAGTCTTCTTGAGGAACTTGTATGGTTTGATGGTAGAGGATTCTCATATTCTTTTTTTTGTCTTTGACCTGTATTTCCATTTCTCGTGTTTAGCGGGGATGATATATAGCTGCGACATAGGAGGTGAAGGACATTCGTTGGTCCGAATTCATTTCTACAACCTAGGAAATAGAACTACGTGGGAACTCCGAATTCTCGCATAGAACTAAACGATAACTTATAATAATATTTTAGCAAATGCTCTAAAAGATGTTACGAGTATATGTTATTTGCAATAGTGATAATAAATGTACAGTCTATATGTCATGTAGCATTTTGATTTGGTCAGTAAACCCAAAATTTCTATTATAATTGTCAGTTTTCGACAATCACGGTAGGAAAGATTCAAAAAGTTATACTATCAAACCATTCTTGAACGCCCAATTATGTGTAATAATGTACTCCGGAGCTCATCATACTATCTTACACCTAAAAAGTGTCCAGAACACCATAAGATGCAAATAATCTTCCCGATGCTTTCACTTTCCATCTCTACTACTTTAGCTTTTCATGTCACGATAACCACCATGGACTGCTTGCCCTAGTGTCCGACCACCACCCGACTTAATTCTTATGTTCTTGCTTGTGTTTGTTCGTGGACATTCACAAGGCTATTTTTTTTTAAACATCATTTACAAGGCTATTTGGTTCTTGGGAAAGTTGCAAACAAGAAACGGATGATTTTTTTTTTTTAAATCAATAACTTAACTTGATACGTTCTTCATATAAGGAGAAATTATTGGTTTAGCTTAATTAGGAATTTATTACTTCTGAGTCCGACTCTGTACAGGTTGTTTCAACTTAGATGACTAGCATTTGTGTTTCTAGTTATTTTGGTCTTATGGTTTCGCATGTTATATTTTGTGTATAGCCATAAAAGTGGGTAGGTAATAGAGTTGTTCATCTCATGGCGACGTGTTTTTGTTATAAATCCCATTTACACTTCAAAAAAAAAAAAAAAGGAATTGGTCACTTCTAATTCGATGGACTAATTGATAATTATATTTATGGTTAGAAATAATTTGAGTGGCCGTTGATAAGGAATAGACGAATAGTCACGCCAATACTAAATTTGAGACAGTTTCACTAACATACTATACTAGGAATCATCTCGCGTTTCGCAGGAACACGGTGTATTTTTGTAGTATATGTAAATCAAGAAATTAGAATTATATATTGATTTATTTGATTATTTGTTCACGACCATCATAATGCGGAAACTCATTCAATAATACAATAGTTATAATGGTATATCACGTCTCGCATATGTATTGTCACTTCTGTGTGTATAACCCATCTGCTTTGACCCGTGTACTCCTAGCTATGTTTCAAAATCTGTACTATATATTCGTAATTTTTCATCAACTTATATTGTATTATTCTGGTCATTGTATCTTCCCTACTTTTATGCACTTTTTTTTTTTACAGGAAATCATGCAACATTAGCCTCTATTACTATACTATACTCCCTCTTACCCAAAGAGATTTTCCTGTTTCTTTTTACAGTTTTGAGTTGCCATGTTGGGAGCTATATTTAGACCAAATGAATCGTTCACTTGCTTTAAAAATTAGTAAGTATCTCATTCTACATTGCAGTCAACCAACTCTACTTGATTTCAAGGTAAACGGGCCTTTCATTTAGTCTACAAATAGTTCCCAACATGGCAACTCAAAACTGCAAAAAGAAACAGGAAAATCTCTTTGGGTAGGAGTAGTATATACATCCCCTCAAAAGTTATTGTATTTATTCTCTATGATGATTAGCATATGCACAATTTTTTAGCATCATTGAGATATAGTTTGTGAACTCAAGGTAGATTACTTTAACCTTTTAACTCTAATGTGAATTTCTAATTTCCTAAAGATTTGATTCAATGAATATGAGATTCACACTTGCCCAACCCAATCTTATATAGAGACTAGGTAGGATCTCGTGCTCCGCACGATCGGTGTTTTTTTTTTTTTTTTTTAAGTTTGTTTAATGTGGCTATGTCGTGGTATATAATTTTAAACCTTGTTGGTTTCGCATGGTATTTGGGTTTGATGATCTTGTGAATTGATTAAACTACTGTTTTTATTTTCATATTATTTTTAATTCTTTTTTTTGTAAGTGGTTGTTACTTATAAAGAAGTGTGCAATACAATTATATTTTTACTTTTTTAGGTGATGTTAACCTTGGAAATTGGGAGATGGAACAAAGGTTGACCTTGTACCTCTCCTTTGACTAAGTAGTAATAATAATAATAATAAAAACACTAAAATTCATGCACCAAAAAAGTAGTGACATGAGTTGTACTTACTCTTATTTTAAAGATTCATGCAAAAACATAATGTACATGTGTGACCGTATGCATAATGCAATGTGAATGATATGGTCTTAAACTTGAATTATACAATGTCCCTATTGATTCATGCACAAACTAAATGTACATGTGTGACTTTATGCATAATGCAATGGGAATGGTATAACCTAAAACTTGAAGTATACAATGTCCCTATTGATTCATGCACAAACTTAATGTTTTTTTATTGTTACATTCACAAACTAAATGTACATGTGTGACTTTATTCATAATGCAATGTGAATGGTATGACCTAAAACATGAAGTATACAATGTCCCTACTTTGAACCAATAAAAATGGGACAAATGCTCCTACCACACTTTTGCAACCCAAAATTATATAGAGATATAGGATATAAGAGTGATTGAAATGATCATACATGTGTACTAATCTTATACTCCCTCCGTTCCAGTCATTTCTTGGACTATTCCTTTTTGAGCCGTTTCAGTCATTTCTTGGACTTTCTATAATTGGGGGGGTGTTTTACTTACAAAATAACCATCATGTGCTCATTGTAACCATTGTGCCCCACTTGTTTATGTGTTAAGAGTGGGGTTTTAGCATTTTCACTCTCCTCTCCCCCACCTCTCCTTGGTTTTTGTGCAAAAACGAAAGTCCAAGAAATGACTGGAACGGAGGGAGTACAATTGGTCAGTAGCAACCATATACATCAAGTAAAGAAATATTATTTGAGATTACAACTAGCTAGGTGATAGTGAGGTGTGAACAAAATTAATTTAGGTAATAGGTAATTAAAGAGTTAGTTTTTGTCAATAATTATCGTGCTTAATGGTGACTGACTCCACCAGTTCAGCCTTTGAATAAATTAGTGGAGATTAAAACGTTTTCATTCTCAGTACATTAAACAAGGAAATAAATCACTCCTAAAAAAATAAATTAAATTTCAATCTAATACTATATATTTAAACCTGAAACCAAGTTTTCACTAAGAGGACACTTAACACATATTAATTTGATAGGGAAATGAAATTATATATTATTGTAACTATGAGGTAATTTATAGAAAAACATTATATTTATGGTGATAAGTTAGCTAATTATGTTAAAGCAAATCTATGGTAATAAATTGAAATATAATGTGACATAACGAGTGACGGGATAGTGGAATGAAAATGAAATAATATAATGGGTGAGGTGATAGTGGAATGAAAATGAAACAATATAACGGGTGACGGGATATTGGAATGAAAATGTAATAATATAATGGGTGAGATGATAGTGGAATATATGGTATTTATTAACTAATTTATGGAAAGTAATATAATTTTATGGTAGTAAATTAGCTGATTATAGTAATTTAGTTTACAATATGAGATCTACCAATAATACAGGTTAGCTAAATAATGGTAATAACTTTAATTTTAATAAATAAATAAAATGTGATATAACGGGTGACCGGATAGTGGAATGAAAATAAAATAGTATAACTAGGGACGAAAGAGTGGAAAAGAGACAATAACATGACCAGTGAGTAGAAATAGATAACATAATATGAGGGGTGACAAAAGTTGAAGAAAAAAATGTATAATATTGTCTCTAATAATCTTATTTTATATATTAAAAGATGTGTTTGACGTAACGACCTTAACGCTTCATTTAGGCCATTTACCATGCCACATGGCATGTCCTTTCAAATTTCAATTAAAAAAATCATTTAAATTGTTTGTTTCATAGTAAAGAGTGTAGATGGACATTCCATACACGGTGATATATAAGTGACTTTTTACATATCTATAATTGTCAAAATTTAAAAACAAAAAAACGAGTACTTATATCAATTGATTTACTCTTTACCTTATTATTGTACACTTACCTTATTATAGTCATTTACCTACTCCCTCCGACCCAAAGAGATTTTCCTGTTTCGTTTTGTAGTGTTAAGGTGCCATATTGGGAGGTATTTTTAGAAATGATTCGTTCACTTCGTGTAAAAAATAGTAAATATTTTATTCTACATTGCAGTCTACCAACTATACTTGATTCTAAGGCAAATGGGCCATTTCATTTTTTCTACAAGTAATCTCTAATATGGCAACTCAAAACTTCAAAACGAAACTAGAAAATCTTTTTGAATCAGAGTAGTATTTGTTCTCTTTTGTGAAGATATTGTACTTTAATATTGTACATCTATTACATAATCATTCTTTGTTTATCTACAAAAAACATAAAATGATAGATTTTATTTCGGGCGTATGTAGCCCGGGTAGTAAACTAGTATCATAACAAAGACAAACCTAAAACGTGTATATAAACATGTAAATAGTCAGCCCAGACGTAGATCAGGTATCCAAACTAGTACATATATGATCTCATAGCCTCAGAATTGATCTCTCCATCTAACATCATATATAACCCTCTCAATCTTCCCACCAAGGATTTATTTATTTTTTTTTTTTTTTTTGTGATACACATTTTCCTTGATACACTAAAGAGGTACATCCATCACAAATCTTAACTAACCCAATTTTTTTTGCCTTTCTATGTTTCTCCCTTGCAAATTACAAAACCCTTTGGTCATGCCTTGCATAGATCTAAAGTTTGTGCATTTTTGGTTCCCTAACAAATTTAACATCAGTGCATCTATTCAAGGTAAAGGTTATTTTTTTTTATATAGGTTATTTTTATTGTGTTATTATTTTTTCTTTTGATATTTGATCTCTTATCAGCAGCAATGATGCTCTCAATTGACCAAATCGGGTCGTCCCAACCAGCGTAATGATATTGGGCCGACCCAAGTGAAGCGGTTGATTCGACAATTTTGCAAAACAACTGTCCTTCCCGCCCAAATCCGTTACATTTCAAAAAGTGGTTACATTAATTCCACTTCTACTATTTATATAATCACCCTGATTTGAGAATTTTTTTCCCCCAAAATCAAATTACTAAATTTAGGTGATTATTATTTTATTCTATCTTTCTCTTATCTCCATCAAAGTTTTTCATGAACCCTAATCTTTCCTCAAAGAAACCCTAATCAAATTACTATTCATATACATAGAGTATTGTTACGTAGCATAGCCTGACACATATGTACGTAGTGTAGCAGTAAATGATTTCAACGATTTCATAAAACTATAGAAAAACTGAGTACTATCACTATCTACTGTTGTTTGCTTTAATGATAACGGTCATGTCATTCAATCTTGTTTAGGGCTCCGTTATACTCCCAGACGGACTTGGTTAGGGTGTGATAGATTTGTGACTTAGTTGTGTGGACTGTGTGGAGTGCGGTGCTTGTTTTGTTGTTGACTCTTCCCATAACTGCAAAGAGGCGGACAAAGTTCGTTTGCACCGTCACAAACAGTAGACAGTAGTATGTTCTGCAGTCTATGTTATTAAATTTCCTGATTTTGTTTTCCTGATTCTATTTTCCTGATTCTATCTCTGTTTCTCAATGATTTATGATCGATATTCATGTTTGCAGGTGGAACATGCTGCTAGGAACATGCTGTTAGGTATTTGCAAGAGGAAAATGCTGCTAGGTGGTGGGTAGGACTGGAGATCTGGGGCAGGCTTCTATTTCGACTATTAACTCATACGTACATTCCGGGATGTTACATTAGTATATGCTACGTTTGGGTATATCATTTTAGTATGCTACATTTTGGGATGTAATTGTCGCGTTAACATCTGTAATTGAGAAATTGTTGTTGATTTTTTATTCTTAACATGCGTTGTTTCGTATTATACAATGTAAATGTGGCGTTAATATCTGTAAGTGGCGTTGACTTTTGCGTTTTCTGACCCCGGGAGGTTTTGTATTATACCATGGTTTTTAGTTTTCCCAATGCATTGGTAGTCTAGGACTCTACAGTCCTTTGGGAAAGTCTTCCTGATCTATGTTTTAAATGATTAGAGGGTAGATAGTACACATCCTATTCTCCATGATACATTGTGTTATTGCTGTGAAGTTGTCGAATTAGCGAGTGTGACAGTTCAGTTGACACGTTAACCTAGTTGGGATTTTGCATGAATGCTCGATGAATGAGCTTGGAAGAGATGGTAATATTTTGGTTGTCGTAGTATCTTGACCTTAAAAAGGGAAATCAATACCCATGATTTGCTCTTCAAAATGTCCCCTTCAGATTCTTGAGTTCATTGCATTTTGGGACATGTCCTCGGACTATAGTTGTTTCGAAGCTCAACGTATCTTGTGCTTAATTGTTACCACTTTTAGACCCATTGCAAACTTAGTTGGTCGATCTTTGGATGTATCAATTACAGTCTGCTATTTGTATATTTACATCTACACAAGACCAAATAAAACAAAACAGCTTATACACGTATTTTTCGACATGTGACAAATAATCATGACTCTCCAAGCGTCCATAAGTACAAAGAGCTAAAGTGGTTTATGCTACAAAACTTTTAACACTTTTAACCTGAAACACTTCCCAAGTGTTTTGTGCTGTATCTCTGAAACCAAGTTTAACTGTAATACACACAATCATCAGTTCCAGTTTATCTCAGGGTTGTATATTTGACCATAAATTTTGTTAGACGTATGCACCACTTTGACTCTTGGAAAGCAACCAAGAGGTTGGTTCTGATTTATGATAGAGAATGTCCTGCCTATGATTGCTCGACTTCCCACAACACAAACTAGCACAGTAGCACCGTAACCGCCAGGACGACCATTTCACCTTTTCTGCATTGATCAGTTCCAAGACTTCCATCTTCCAGGAGTTGATTTTCCCTTCTCCTTATATGAGGAAGGCATTTCAAAGTTTAAGAGCAGTTACAGATAGAAAAATTTGAAGGCTAGCTTCGTTCTTTCCTGACTAAAGTGACTAGCCAATGTTCTTTAATGTGCTATGGTTGTTTAAGTGATACACTCATAGACCTCTGGCATGATAACAATCGTCTGTTATCTTAATCTATTGCGTACAGCCACACGCGTGCATGACACATATGCAATATCATATGGGGAACGTAGAGGTAAAAGCTAATTCCATCGACATTCTGGTGATGCATTCACAATAAGCAGCTCGACCTATATAGGCTAGTGTTTTTTTTAAGAACTTGTACATGCAATATGGTGAAGTTGCATCAACAGTTACTAACAACTATTGAGAATTTGGGTATCAATTAACGACATGTAGCTATCACAACAGAAAGTTGTTCATCGCAAACTCCCAGTGTGGCCGATTTAAAGATGCTGGGGCGAAATGCCAAAATTGATACCTAACCAAGTCCAAAGGGCCAAATTAATCATTCTGTCACAAAGATTTCAGAAATGATAAAAACAGAATCTCATGATTTTTTGATCTGCTTACTTGTCTTAAAGACTGAGAACAACATTTAATTTTGCTTAGCAGAGATCTCTCTGATGTTAGTATTTGTTCGTGAGTTTCGTGTAAGCAAAAAGATTCTTTAATTTGATGATTCTTGATCTTGTTTATTAGATAGCAAACTCGTCAGTTGCTCTATCAAGTTAGAAACTCTTGTGACGTTATAAGAGTATCGAATGTGGTTTTTGTTGAAGATAATGAGTAATTTGTTTCTTATTTTCTGAGATAGAAGAGTGTTAACGGGTGGGGAATACTTACCTCATGTAGAAAGTTTCTAAATAGGGTGTTTATACTTTGATACCCCAAGGAAAACGAGGTCTTTAAACTCGAACGGAGTGAGTAGATAAAACATTTATGGTTTCGATAAATATTAAGTCCACTTATTCATTGTGAGACCATGTACTTACTCATTTGATACATGAAATCTATATTTTCATTTCTAAAATATTCTAGTTCAAATTATTTACGATCTCCATTAAATTTAAGCATAAACCGTAAACTTTATGACATCCCACTCTTTATGTAGCATAGAATGACACATATGTATGTAGCGTAGGGGTAAATGGTTTCAACTGTGAATGATTTCAATGTTTTCAAAACACTATAGAAAATTTGAGTACTATCACTATCTATTGTCGTTGGCTTTGATGAGATTTATTAGAAGTCAGAAGTTATTGATGCATTTCACATAAAGGCTTGCTTACTTTCTTAGTTATGATAGGCGGATGCATTGACATCTAGTTCTCAAATCCTTGTTTGAAATTGACTAGGCAAGAGTGTTGTCCAATCAAATGTTCATAACCCATGTTTCGAATGGGCTAAATTCTTGTCGAAATGGTTTGCGTTCCAATTTACTCTAACAAGGTAACGTGCATTGACCTACCACTATGGACATGTAGCTGATGTATTGGGTGAGAATCATAATGTGGCTAGGTAGATCTTACTGATGAAAGTATTTAGTCCCGAAATTGTGTTTATTTTTCTGTTGTAGTTTAGTTCCCACGTTGATCACTTTGTGGCAAAGAGTTCGCAAAAGTCAGTTTTCAGACTAAAGAGATATTATTAAACCAACCTTCTTATGCAATACGGTCATCTATTAGAAAACAATCTTAACTTAGCTATAACCCCTGGCCCGTGGGAACACCCTCACTGTCCTTTCAATCTTAAGCTGCTGCATACCATGTTTAGCTAAATAGGGACAAAGAAGAGAGCAGACATGATATTCAAGAGTTCAAGAGAGTATCTTTTCATGAATGTTTATTTGCATGTCACCTAACCTGAGGATGACAACCGGTGAGCATGGGATTACTACCTTAAGACACACAGTAAGAATTGTGAAGGAGGTTTTAATGAGCTTAAATGTAGACACTGTAAATACCTGACATACTTTGCCATTCTGGGGTTTTCCACTTCTTGTAATGACTCTTGGGTTCTCAATGATGCATTGTCTCCATATGTCAACTTGATTGTTACAATGGTTTCATTTTGGTGGTGCACTCCTCACTAATTGCATTTGGCGTCATGGTTGGCATGTTGTTTGTAAAAACCAGATGGGCTTTCAACTGTGTTGCATGCTTTTAATAACGTTGCTATTCTTTTTTGCAGCTTCCAAGTATGCTGGCTATGTTAATTCTTTCCATCTTTGTAGTACGGTTATGATAGGTTATCCCAAAACAGGTTGGAGACTTAGGAATGTTATTAGGAGTTGTGTGTTTCTGTACTGTTATCATTGGGTAGCGACAGGGTGTTATTTAACTGTCTTGCTTCTACAATATCTTTAAGCAAAAATTTACTAGGGAAGCTGACAAAATATTACACAGCCGTAACTAAGTTTCCAGTTGTGTCATAAAACATTATATTGAAAATAATAGTTTTTGAAAAGCAGATACATGAAATACAGTTCACTGTGTAATCCTACTGGCAGTTTCTATCGAAGGTCTAGGTGAAGAGCTACAATAACCCTCCAAATATCCTGCTTCTGTTATTTGCTTCGAAAATTGTCTCTCCCCAAAAACAACCTTACACCTCGCACTTTGTTGTTTGTACTGCCCAATTCTTTTCAGATGCTTCTGTTTCAGTCTGCTGTAATGTTCTAGGAGTGGAAGAAAACTCCTTTCTGTAACTTATCTTGTTCATGATGGAATTGTGCTTTCTTCTTGAACAGATGAGTCCAGGATCCGAAGTGATTAGCTGACTTCAGTCTGTAAATCTTGAAGGCTATCAAGGCTTTTCGACCGCCCAATATGAAGGCATCACTTGCTGGAGACACAAATCCGTAGGCAATGCTGGCATGTATGGTTTCATCTTAGCGTTAACAATAAGAAAGATAGAATCTAGATAGGTGAAACAGGTTTTCTTAGCGCAACTGCAGTTGTTACGGCGACTTCCCACCTTAGGGAACTTCTGTTGCCGATGTGTAGGCAATCTTTTGTGTGATCCGTTTATAATCTCAACTACATTCCACGTACGTTTGGACAGTCGTGCTAGTTCATTACCTTTAGAGTTCCGGTAATTTTGGGCCTTCCCAACGCATGTACGAGCAAAATGAGTGATCACGTCAAATTGTAGACGGTCAAGGTTGTTTTGCAGGGATGAAACATTACATTTTGTAAGGGAGTACTGAAGAATTCGAGGGTCATATCCATGAAGGATGAGAAGATCAATACACAAAGTAAATTAAGAGTAGATGCAGAATTGTAGAGAATGTGATGGTTGTGAATTTGATTTGTATTTCTTGATTAACTCCAATCCAGCATTACACTTATATATAGTTGAGACAAGCTGAATATCAGTCCATGTTCACAACTCTATTGATGTTGACAGTAGCTTAATTTAGTTCAACATAAACTGAGTTTACTACCTAGAGTTCTTGCCTTCTATTGCTCAAACTCTATTCCTCAATCTCCCTTCACATGTCTTCTTGTCTCTTGCAGTTGTGATGTTGACAGTCCTCCCAACTGCATTTCTTTTTACATTGCAAGTGATGTCTTTATCTTGCTCATTATTAACTTTGTCTTGCTTCTCCTTGATCACATGACATGCTTGCTCATGTTTACACTAATCCTCAAGATGGGAGTGGAGGCCTGATGTAACTCCCATCTTGGTCATGAGCTTGGTATGTTAACTTGAGGGCAAAGCCTTGGTCAGGATATCTGCAACCTGATCCTGAGATTTGACATAGGTAGTATGAACCTGACCTTGTTGTATTTTCTCCCTTATGTAGTGACAGTCTACCTCAATGTGCTTAGTCCTTTCATGATAGACTGGATTTGCTGCAATTGAAATTGCAGCTTGATTGTCACACCTCAATTCAGTTGACCCTAGGTGTTTTAGACCTAATTCCTTGAGCAGAGAGGATAGCCATGTGATTTCACAAGTTGTTAGAGCCATGGCTCTGTACTCAGCTTCAGCTGATGATCTAGCCACCACAGTTTGCTTTTTAGTCTTCCAAGAGATGGGGGATTTTCCCATTAGGACACAGTAGACAGTGGTAGATCTTCTACTGAAAGGGCAGGATTCCCAGTCTGAGTCACAGTATGCAGTAAGCTTTGCTGCTATTGACTAGCCAGTAGGATGCCTTGGCTTGGAGTATGCTTCAGATATCTCAACAATCTCCTACCAGCTTGCATATGATCTGATGTTGGTCTTTGAACAAATTGACTGAGCAGCTGCACTGAGAATGCTATGTCTGGCCTGGTGATTGTCAAGTAAATCAACTTGCCAATGAGTCTTCTGTAAATGTCAGATTTAGGTAATGGTGTACCTTTATCTGGTTCCAGCTTGACATGGGAGTTGAGAGGCAGTTTTAGTGACTTTGCATTTTCCATTCCAAACTCTTTTAACAAATCTTGAACATATTTCCTTTGAGAAACAAAGAAACCTTCTTCTGATCTGTCAACTTCTAACCCTATAAAGTATCTCAATTCTCCTAGGTCTTTCAGATGGAAGATTGAATGCAGTTTCTTTTTGAGTTCTTGAATCTCCTCCTCACAGTTACCTGTGATTATCATGTCATCTACATACACCAATACCACAGTGGTACTTGTGTTTATCTGTCTGGTGAACAAAGAGTGATCAGAATTAGATTTCTTGTAACCACATTCCATAAGGGCAGATGAAAGCTTGTGGAACCATTGCCTCGGTGCCTGTTTAAGGCCATATAGAGATTTTCTGAGTTTGCAGACTTTGTTATCTATTTGCTCCTCCTTTCCACTAGCTTGAATTGAACCTGATGAGTGATAACCCAATGGAATTTGCATGTAGACATCTTCCTCAAAGTCCCCATGAAGGAATGCATTAGATACATCCATCTGAGATGTGTACCACTGATTCATTGCAACTACAGCTAACACAGCCCTAACTGTGGTCATTTTAGCCACAGGTGCAAAAGTTTCTTCATAGTCAAGTCCATGTCTCTGTTTAAAACCTTGAATAACCAGTCGAGCTTTATGTTTTTCCAGGCTGCCATCTGAGTTGTATTTGGTTTTAAAGATCCATTTACACCCAATGGCTTTCCTGCCAGGTGGAAGTGTAGTTATATCCCAGGTGTGGTTGTCCAGGAGTGCTTGGAGCTCGACATTCATGGCCTGCACCCATTTCTGATCTTTAACAGCTTCATAAAAGCTCTGAGGATCTGGTTCATGTGTCAGTTTGTGAACAAGAATGGCAAAAATGAGAGTTGTATCACAATTTGAGCCAGGTTGGATACTTGTTGAGGAGCCATAGCAGGGTTGGTGACTTCAAAATCTTGTGTCCAACTAGGTGCCCTTCTTGCCCTGACAGGTCTGTCTCTGACTGTTGCACCCTGGTGTTCAACTTCAGGTGGTTCATGAAGTATTTCTGGAGCTGTGTTGGGTGTTTCTTCTTGATCTGATGACTCATAGTCAGGTTCAGTTTCCAGCAGATTTGTAACAAATTCAACTGCTGGTTTGGCTGATCGTTTCCAGCTTTTGAAAGGAAAGATATGTTCATAGAAGTGAGCTTCCCTGGAGACAAAACACTTCTTAGAACTTAGATCATATAGTTTGTACCCTTTCTGATTTGAGGGATAACCTATGAAAACACATGGTATTCCCCTAGGCTGAAATTTGTCCCTGGTTTTGCTGGGATTGTAAACCATTGCCAGACATCCAAACACTCTCATTCTCTCATAATCAGGAGACTTGTTGAACAACTGATGATAGGGAGTTTTATTGTGAAGTACACTTGAAGGCAATCTGTTTATAATGTAAGCTGCAGCTTGTACACAGTCACCCCAAAACCTCATAGGAACTCCTGACTGAAACCTGATGGCCCTGCTAACCTCCAACAGGTGTCTATGCTTCCTCTCTATAGTACATTTTGCTGAGGGGTATCAAGACAGCTTGTCTGATGTAATATGCCCTTGTTGTTCAGGAATGTACCACAATCACCCTCTATGAGCTCCCTAGCATTATCTGATCTTATCATTTTGATCCCAGCATCAAATTGAGTCTCCAT